>APFE030068682.1:164660-208666 GCA_000404065.3 Pinus taeda
ACTAGGGTTTGTGCGAAAATGAGGAATTTGGGGAATCTCAGTGATGGGAAGCATTTGGTAAGATAATTTAAGGATAGGGGAAGGTGTATGAACATCAGGAAACAAGTTTTGCCGATGATTTGACCGTCCAAGAGAAATTAGCCTTCAAAACCCTAGGAGAGGGAAATGACCTTGCCTAGGTGCAACTGAAGCATGAACAAGGTGTAAAATGACCCATTAGACACTGACATGATAATGAAAACCCTATGAATGATGATAGACTCAGCTGAATAATGACATAGATTAGCATTTGGGCAACTTTGAAAAGAGTTAGAGCAAACCCTAGACCTAATGCCTAGTGACCAAATTTTGCTTGAAGACTCACTGAAATGACAAAATTTGACCTTGACACTTCAAAATCACTTTGTAAGAGCACATTTGATCACTGGAGGAAGGCTGGAAAGACTGAAACTAACATGTGGCACTCAAAACCATCTCATGGATTTGGCATTGGCTACTCAAGTGGCCTTTTTTTCCAACACCTTTCATAGTCTTATAAAATTGTTGTTTGGGTTTGGTAATTATTATCCTTGGTCCTTCATCTATGTCCATGTACTCTCCATAGCAGCACTCATATTATGGTCCCAAAATTAGAGGGCATTCATAGCTTTATATGAATCAAACCCAAGATTACAATTTTAAAGATGGTGAACCTACACTATTTAGCTAGCTGACTTCATTGGCTATGGGTCTTTTAAGTAAATATTCTATAAAAGCAACAATATTCTATAACATATGGTTGTTGTTTAGATGTTCTAATTTTTAAGCCCCCTTGTTAACCCTAGAACCCCTTGTTAAGCCCTAAATATTGAGTAATCACATTTCTATTGTTATATTGTCATGTAGGCTAGAACCCCTCATAGTCCCATTTTATTATAATTATACCTCTTATATATATATAGTCTTATAATCATCGAATATTGTCTTGTACATTGTTTTCATTGTAAAAGGAGTTCCACCCTTGAAAAACATTGTAACTAATGGTTTTTATAAATTTTAAAGCACAAGGATCATAACATTTGGTATCATGCCTCATGATCCTAGGGTTTTGCTGCTTCAAATAGGTCATCATGGTTTTTTTGCTATAACCTTTTTTTTTTCTAGGAGGTTTCTAATGGTGAAACCTTAACAATATTTATTACATCTCAAACAAAATGTTCAAATTTTAGAACTTCGTTCACTGCATTTTTGGAGATATGTTCCAAGGAAATTAGGATTTCTTAATGATCCTGAAATCAATCTCAAGTAGGTTGGTTCGTCATTTTCACTATAACTTTATTTTCATGAGGTTCCAAATCATGAAACTTGGAGCACATTGAGATGAAACCTCAATGAACATCTAATTCAAATTTTAGTTCTTGCTTTGCTATAATTTCACATATATGCTCTAAGAATTCCAAATTCCGGAATGCTCCAACATTAGTTTCAAACATATTAGTCTGGCATTTTCACAATAAGATTTTTCTATGAGGTTTCAGACAAGGAAACTTAGACCATATTAAGGATAAATCTTGAGAAAAATCTAGTTCAATTTTTAGAACTTGGTTTGCCATACTTTCACAGTTAGACCTTGTGGAAGTTAGGGCCTGAAATAAATTTTAAACAACTCAACTTGGTATTTTCGCTATATCTTCAAGTCTAGTATTTTTCAAATTGTGAAATCTTCAAGGATTTTAGGAAACATAGAAAGGTACCTTGGGTACAAAATTCAAAATCATGTTTGGAGAATTGGACATGTGGCACACTAGACAAGTTTGCTCGTGGGAACAAAAACAAATCAACAAGTTTTGGAAAAGTTACCATAACTATCAGTTGGTGCATCAAATTTTCATATCCATAAGCACTCAAATCTCATAGATATATCAATAAAACTTCAACCATTATGATATTCTTCATATTAAGGTACGTAACTTACTAGTGACCTAACTATTGATTAGAAGATCCCATTTTTTTGTGATTGAAAATTCTGATAAAAAGGAGTACTATTATTGTTTTCCAACATATCTCCAATGAAATCTACTACACCAATTAAATCTACTAAAAGCTCATTCATCCTTGACTCATGAAGAAAGTTGTTGTCTCCAATTTTACCCCAATTACATCTTGCCTCCTTATATCAGTTTCGCCATGCACCTCCCTCATCATATGACTCCCTCTCTTATTCTCGTGATTAAAAATTGCTCCCTAAAATATAAAAGACAAATCCCCAAAAGGGCTAATGACTAAGCGAAATTTTCTAAATGTCACAAGCCAAATATGCACATGTGATACCTTATTATGATTTTAATTTTATAAATCACATATAAATTTAAAACACAATAATTAAAATATCAACTTCATTAATTAAGGTATATCATTAAGAGTTTTTAGCATTTGTATTCCTAACTAAAGAACTCCTAAAATGCGTAAACAATGTCCACAAAAAGAGGAACAATTTCCAAAAATAATAAATGGTATAAAATATGGTTTCACGGACAATAAAAGATTTATACCCCATATGATCTTATTGGTGCTTTGTTTTTTGAACCTTGTCCTTCACTTTCCTATCTAAATATCATAGGGAAATATAACCCAATTTATAAATCATCTATTTAAATTTTTATTATATGAATGAATAATAATAATAATAAAATCACTTTGATCTTCGCATGCACCAAAGATCATTAACCAAGGAAGATTTAAAACTATTTATTATAACAAATATTCGACAAACATCTGAATGACTTATTAATAAATAAAACAAATGGAGATGAAGGCCAAAACATTTATCATACCATATTTTATTAAATGAAAGAATTGTATCGAAAATTATGCTCGGGCCCCACACATTCGTATGAATGTTATCGGGCCAAGATAAAAAGTTAACACGCCTTTATCTTCCAACCCGATATGAATGTTAGCCCCTCTTCAAAATGAGATCAACAGATGGGATTCCATCGGGTGAATAAGAGCTGTCATCTCCTATTCCTTACGCGGTGTAAAATAAGAACCATCAATTTAAAATGACATTAATCCATATTTGACTTCATGTTTCATTTTTACTGTCATGGATTTGTATGTGCAAAATATATTCTAAGGTTTTTATTTTAGAAGTGCTTTCTTTTCCTTCTTTTTTTTTTTTTTTTTTCTTGTTTTTTTTTTTCAAGATTTAGGGTTTTTCTAACCTCGTTGATTTCTTTTGTTGGGGTTTTAGTCCAAATAAAATCCACCATGCAAGAATATTTCATAGCTTAATAGACAAGACTTATTGTGGTTTACTGTGAGGATGGAATGAAGAAAAATTTTAATTGTTCATGGAAGTATGTTGCAAATGATATATTTATTTGGATTATTTTACCATCTGTCATTCTTGAAATTCATTCAAAAAGTGAAGAAACTTGTTTACAATATTTTTTTTGTGACATTTATCTTATTATTAACTTTGGTTTGCTTGACGCAAGAAGCTAATTACGAAGCAATTAAAGATTTGAACAAGTAACTAAAGGAAGAATTAAGATTAAGGAGGAGATTATCAAGTTTTCTTTTAAAGTCAGAGAGATGCAAAGTCTTCCATGATTTTTGAAACATAATAGAGTTTTAAAAATAATTTCTATTTTCCTTTTCATTATTCGGACAATTATTAAAAACAGATTATTCAAACCTTTATATAAAACCCCTAATTTTCTCATTCGAGAGGGGGGCTGGAGGGACAACTTTAAAGGCAAGAATAGATTCATGATTTGGGATAGTCTGATTGCACTTGTTGCACAGATTGATCAGTAATTCTTTTATAACATTTTGATATGCAATCTGAAGATCGTATTTTTTAGTTTTCCTTTTCCTTTTCATTTTGTTTTCTAGTTGTATGCACTAATGCAGTTTGTAGTTTACACAAGGGACCTGATTGCTTGTTTACATTACAACACCTTACTTAATTATTGATCATTTCAGATATTAATATTATCAGAGGAATCAAAGTTATGAATTTTGCATTGTATATTGTTTAATTAACTAAAAACACTTGTTGCTCATTAGTTATACTACAATATTTCAAGCAGAGATACATATTACAATAGTGTATGCTCCTTTTCTTCTTTTTTTACTTCTTGTAATTTATGTGCTTGAATCCACATATATGTTGGCAATTTGGTAGTTGACTTGATTAGCACCATTTTGTCACAACAATTAGATGATTTGTTTATTTTCAAGTATTCATACTATCAGTAAATGGACATGTCTTAATGCTTATCGTTTGAGGGAGAATGGAATGTAAGAACATGTGATGTTATTTTTTTCTCTTTTTCATCATGATGAGCAGCCAATAAATAGGGATCCAAGTATAGCGAACACTTCATTTATTTCGTTTTTCTATCACATTTATCTCTAATTTGTGCTTTGTCATTTCTCATTGCATACTTAAGGTTTTAATAGTAATTATTGATCTTTTAATTACTATAAGTTCCCTTTCCCAAAGTTTAACCTCTATTTCTTTAAACGAAACACTTTCATATCTATAGTATGACTTATTTATTTGTTTAATTATAAAATCTATCTAATTTACATTATTTTACAATTACTCTCTAATTTACACTATTATAAGGGAATACCCCCTATGGTGAAAGGGAGGTCAGCCCTTGTCACCTAGTGTGGGAGAATCTAGGATCCTCAAAGATGTGGTCTCAGGCCATCCTCAGTTATCGGGATAATTTGAGCACCAACATCTTTCAGCGTCATTGTCGAGGAACGAAGGTATAGTTTTTATTTCTTTAGGTAACTAAGTTATTGGTTAAATCTGTGATCCGTTGGTGGATAGGGTCAGAGTTGTATGCACCTTAATCTTTCTTATTTATTTGTCCACTTGATGACTCCTTAATTATTTTTCTTGTTAATTTTGTTTCAATGATGGTTTCATGGATTTCTTCACGTTTTGCTCCTTTGAATTTTTTTGATATTTCAGGTTCTCCACATGAGTTACCAAACATAGACCTATGGGATGCTTACTTGCCCCATTTTTTACATGAGGATGAAGATAATCTAGCGCAACACCTTAGAGATTTCCGAGACAACATTATGAAGATGGGAGTACACCATGAAGATGTTCTAATGAAGTTATTCATGATGTCTTTAGAAGACAAGGCTTGGAAGTGGTACATAAGTCTCCATCTGATTACAATTTCCTCTCTTAAAGATATTCATACAAGTTTTCATGACAATCATAGATGTATGTATCCTATAGGGTTACTTCACTATGATTGTTGTGAACATTATGATGACAATAACCTTGAAAATGGATATGATCAGAATAATGAAGAACCTAATGGATGATGAATCTAAAATAGAGAAAAACATTAATGAATCTAACTTTGAAAACCTTGAAAAATCATCTTCTATCATATATGTTAATGAACATGATGTGTTATCAAATATTGAAGATCGCGAACAAGTCACTTTTCTTTCTTTAATAGAATACTATATAACACATTCATGTTTAAAAGAATCTTTAGATTCTATAACTCCTGGTGGTTCTTATTTATCTTTATGTTTAGAATAGGATAATGATAATAATAAAGGAGAGGTTACATCTGAAATGTTTGATTTTACATTTTACCAATCAGACATTTTGTCACATATTCCTGAAGTTCCTTAACAACAATTGATCAACAAAGATATTCTTCTACCTATTGATCCTATTCTTAAACATTTTTGTGATGTAACAAGGAAGTTATTACGTGAACTTATCTTTGACTATTTTGAATCAACTTCACCTAGTGTTCATGTTGACTTTTCCCAACCCCCAGTTTATGATCAATATGGTGATGAATTTAATCGTGAAGTAGGCTTACAATCTGATCACGAGTTTAGTTCTTGTTTTGAACATACTTTAGAAATTTGTAATACTTGTCAAAACTTAGCTATGAAAACTTAATTGAATCAACATCTTTGCAACTTGTATATGATAATTGTGAGGAAAATTAATTTATAAATGAAAATGAAATTAAACATATCAAGTATTTCCTTTCATACCCTCCTAGTTATTATATCTATAACAGATGTAATAGGATATAAGAAAATCATGATTTAAATTCACAATTTTCAGAACATAAGTCTTATAATGAGAAAAATGTAGTTTTTCCTATTTCTAATGATGGTACTTTTACTTAAAATTTTGAGGTTGTTGCATCTTATAATGACAATAATGATTTCCATTTACAATCTCTTTCACAACACGCTGAGGAATTGGATCATAGTACTACATGCTTTGATTTGAAGCATGTTGACTATTTCGAAGAATACTCTTTATCTGTTTTAAATCATGAATTTGAAGAATGTTGTGGAACTAACTCTATCACGAGTTCAAAAAGCAACAAGAAGTCCTCCTATGAAATAATTGTTACAAATTCACACTTGAAAATTTTGATCATTTAAATTTTCAAATGGGATATCATGACTTTCTAGAGGAATGAATGAATAAAGTTTTTAAAAGAACATCAATCTCATGTTGCTTTTATATCTACTCTCTTATAAGAAGCATGTTAGTTGACGAAACTTACTCTTTGCTTCTTATACTATAGTTTTGGTTAAGAATAGAGCCTAGTGTTAGGAAGTTTTCCATTGATAAAATTTATGTTTGGTTACACTGAATTTTTGCATCTTGAAGAGTCTTTATGTGATCCTAGTAGAATCAAATACACATATATGATCCCTTAGTATGAACCATATTAACAAGATTTTTTAATACATACTTAAATACTTGGTTTGTAAATCATGTTTGAGGGGTAACAATCTTTAAATGGATCGCATTAAGTCATAAGATCTAGACCTATAACACTAAGATTGGGATTTCATAAAATTTAATTGAAACTTTGGTAGGACCAGTTACATTATAACCATACATGAGACCTTCCCTTATCACCATACTACCCCAGGGATAGGAACTTATGTTTTCTTGGATAGGGCTTGCTTGTATCTCCATCAGGGCTATAGCTGCTCACTGGCAGCGGAGCAAGGCCAGTGGCATTAAATTAAAATCTAGTGTGTAATCCTCCCACTCCTTCTCTTGAGGGTAACTTCCAGTGGGGCATGTTGACATCTCCACCAGGGCTATGAATACTCGTTGGCAATAGAGCAAGGTCAATGGTATTGGACTAAGTTTAGTGCGTAACCCTCCCAGCTTGTGGATGTTATGTTTGCTAAATAAATTGAAAGAAGGGCCTCTAACATGAAGAGAAAACAAGAATAGAGAAAGTTCATTTCCTTAGGATAGTGGAGGATTAGTGAAAATAAGAAGTCCAAGGCTTCTTATTTCAACTTAAGGTGGATGAGGATATGTTGACATTTTTATTTTTATTTATTTTTAATTGAGGGCCTAGATTGATTCTCAAGGGAATATGCTTAGCATATGCTTAGTCTTAATGCTTATCAACGGTTGTAGTGTATTAAAGAGTTTTTTAGGTTGCATTGACTTCTAATAAATTTAAAAAATTATATTCATGCCACGTGGCTCCCCGCCCACCAATTTCCTAGAGATTTGAGATTCTTCCAATTCTAATAAGTTCCTCCATGATAAGTTTCTTGTTATTATTTATAACATTCATTTATATATAATCAAATATTATTTAGCAAAATGGTCCATTATTAAAATAATAATAATAATAATAATAAACAAATAAAAAAAAATAAAATAAAAAAATTGTGTCATGTGGCTCCCCACCCACCAATTTCCTAGGGATTTGAGATTATTCCAATTCTAATAAGTTCCTCCATGATAAGTTTCTCATTATTATTTATAACATTCATTTATAATTCCTTTTTTCTCTTAAGTTAAAGTTGACCCATAACCATTTTATACATGTTTAATCACGTAAATTTGTGCATTAGTAAGGCATTCTTCATGTTGCAATAGTCTTTTTGGTTGTATCTATGAAGCCTTAGGTTATATCAACATTAATATTTTTAATGTGGTTGTACTAGTCTAACCTCGTTGATTTCTTTCGCTGAGGTTTTATTCCAAATAAAATCCACCATGCAAGAATATTTCATAGCTTAATGGGAAAAATTTATTGTGGTTTACTGCGAGGAGTTAAATCAAATGAATAATTGGATGAATCTATAATTGAAGGGTTTTCTTACGTTCTGAAAAGATTAATTAGGATTTACCACGGGGATGGAATGAAGAAAAAGTTTAATTCTTTGTGAAGGTATGTTGCAAATGATATATTTATTTGGATTATTTTACCATCGGTCATTCTTGAAATTCATTCAAAAAGTGAGGTAAGAAATTTGTTTACAATATTTTATTTGTGACTTTTATCTAATTATTTATGGGTTAACTTTGGTTTGTTTGATGCAGGAAGCTAATTACGAAGCAGTTAAATATTTGAACAAATAACTGAAGGAATAATTAATATTAAGGAGAAGATTATCAAGTTTTATTTTAAAGTTTGAGAGATGCAAAGCCTTCCATGATTTTTGAAACATAATAGAGTTTTAAAAATAATTTCTATTTTCATTTTCATTATTCAGACAACTATTAAAAACAATTATTCAAGCCTTTGTATAAAATCCCTAATTTTCTCATTCAAGAGGGGGGTTGGAGGGACAACATTGAAGGCAAGAACGTATTTATGATTCGGGATGGTCTGATTGCACTTGTTGCAAAGACCGATCAATAATGCTTTTATGACCTTTTTGCTATGCAATTTGAAGATCATATTTTTTAGTTTTCCTTTTCCTTTTCATTTTGTTTTGTGTGTATAAACTAATGCAGTTTGCAGTTTACACAAGGGCCCTAATTGCGTGTTTACATTGTAGTACCTTACATAAATCTTGATCCTTTTAGATATTAATATTATTGGAGGAATCGAAGTTATGAATTTTACATTGTATATTGTTTAATTGACTAAAACACTTGTTTTTCATTAGTTATTCCACAATATTTCATGCAGAGATACATATTACAACAATGTATGCTACTTTTCTTCTTTTTCTATTTCTTCTAATTTATGTGCTTAAATCCAGATATATATTGGCAATATGGTAGTTTACTTGATTAGCACCATTTTGTCACAACAAATAGATGATTTGTTTATTTTCAGGTATTCATACTATCAGTGAATGGATATGTCTTAATGCTTGTCTTTTGAGGGAGAATGAAATGTAATAATATGTGATGTTATTCTTTTTTGTTCTTTTTCATCATGATGAGTAACCAATAAATGGGGATCCAAGTACAACTAACACTTCATTTATTTCATTTTTCTGTCACATTCATCTCGAATTTGTTTTTTGTCATTTCTCATTCCATACTTAAGGTTTTAATAGTAATTATTGATCTTTTAATTACTATAAGTTCCCTTTCCCAAAGTTTAACCTCTATTTATTTAAACGACACACTTCCATATCTATAATATGACCTATTGATTTGTTTAATTAGAAAATCTATTTAATTTACATTATTTTACAATGATTCTCTAATTTACACTATTATCAGGGAATACCCCTTATGGTGAAAGGGAGGTCAGCCCTTGTCACCTAGAGCGGGAGAATCTAGGATTCTCAGTGATGTGGTCTCAAGTTGTCCTAAGTTACCGGGATAATTTGAGCACCAACAAAAGTAAAGACTTATAATTTAGGTTATCTCAATTAGATAATAAAGTTAATGAAATAAATGGTAGTATGTAGAAAAAAAATGGATTTATCAGGTTCTCCAAAAAAAAAAAACTTAAAAGAGAAATGAAAAAGAATATGAATGAAAATAAGGATGGAATAAAAACGAAAATGAATGAAATTAAGGAAGAAATACAAAAATCCATGATTGCCATGGAAAGTCTTCTCTTGGAGAGACTTCCTAAAAGGGATGTGGAGATCCAAGGAAATATGGGGAGTATGGGGAGTATGCTATCACAATTGGGGAGAACAAATATTGAGCGATGTAACCATAATCTTGAATTTTCAATCCAAGATCCACATCAACGAAGCTTCAAGTCAACACCAAAGATATACTACATTCCAAAGATTTCTATGAGGAAGTTTGATGGTAATGGTATTTCAGATGGGGTAATACTTTGATCTACGCCAAGTAGCATCCTTACAAAAGGTAAATATTGCATCCTCGTTTTTAGAATAAGACCAACATGTATTGTATCAATGGTTTTATGAAAATAAAAATGATTATGTTATATCTTGGTCCATTTTTTAAAATAGAATTGGTAGCACATTATGGGGATACTAAGAGAAATACATTATTTAGTCAATTGGTAAATCTTCAACAAAAGGGTCCAATAACAGAGCACATTCAACAGTTCCAAAAGTTGTCTCTGAGTAAAGAATATTTGAAAGGATGATATTTAAAGAAAAGAATACATCATGAGGTGCATCTCTTTGAAGCTAAATATCTAGAGCATGCTTTCAGTCTGACAAGGAAAGTTGAAAATAAAATTATGGCCACTAGAAAATGAATCACTAATAATTATAGCGAGATCATGACTATGTGTTGATGCACATCAACAATTTAAAACTTTCGCAAGTCATTGCGGGTGTTTTACTATCCTTAGTTCCATCTATATGAACATTGCATGACTTGTCCATTATAAGCCTTCACAAAATCAACAAGAGAAAAAGATACACTACCTTCCTCCAAATCAAAAGGTCTCCATAGCTCCTATTGAAAATCTAGTTTATGCTCTATTCTAAGATCAATTAATAGGCGGGTTTACTATAAAACATTTAGTGCCTCAACCCCTTTGGGTCCTAACATTCATTATTCATAGTTTTGGATAAACTTTGTTTAAAAAAAAAAAATCATTTCTAATTGTTGGCCAGTTTCATGCATCATAAAGTTTCATGTGTTATGTTTATTCATTATGATGTAAAATTTATTATACCTTTCACACCTCTTGTCATTGGGGGAATGCAATGTGAAGTCACACCTATGTAAACACCAAAGTCGAGCACCCACATACTACTGAGAGTGGACAGACATCATCAAATTACAATGCCATCAAACATAATTTATATATAGCATATTATAACTTCACACCATGCATGTGGGATATTTTCGCATTCACTTTTAATAAAAACATATATATAGAATTTCAGCATGTGGAACCAAGGGCACGATAATGATTTCCTTTGATAAGATTTAGATCAATATAGGAATCATACATTAGCATTTTAAATTAGATCGATGAGCAAATAAAGGAAGCAATTCACACTGGTTATACACGTTATGCTCCTGGCATTGACATTATTGGCGTTAGTGCAATGAAAACTGCAACTATTACTCAAGATTATAAATGAAGAGGAAGCATATCACTTTGGTGAAAGCATTTGTGAATGGACTGGACAAAAGTCGATATTGAGTGCAACATGTAATCTTAGCCTCTATGTGGTTACTTGGAATATGAATGGTGAGGTTTCCTGCAATGATTTGGTCACACTTCTAGGGCAAATGCAGGTTACATCATATGTGAACACTGATGCGCTATAAAAATCAAGCAATATCTTATACTTCATGTGCATAGGGGAGATACAATGTTTGGTGATTCCATGTACCTTGTGCTCTTTGCCTTCACAAGAATTTGGAATTGCATCAAAGTTGCCACCTTCATCATCATTTGGAAGCTCGGGACCCAGAAAGAGGATATAACCACCTCTCTTTGTGCCCTGCCACCACTATGATCACCCATGCTTTGGAAAGACATGAAGATATTAATGCCAACAATGAAAAATGTTGTTATTGTTGTCAAAATCTTGGATGAAAGATTCATAGGAACACAAAATGTCATTGAAAAGTGTAGCTTGGTAACTTTCATTGCATAGTTGTTTCAAACTCTTTATGTCCTCGATAGGAAGTTTGTCATAGTATCATTACAGACTTCCAACAACCTTTCTAGGAGGTAGCTTTTAACACACTTGTTGGAGCTACGAGTACTCCATTCAAATAAATGCATGTCTATTACATCATTTTGGTGGAAGGATGAAAAAATTGAATTATGGTGTGTTGTTCATGGAATTAATTTTCTTGTTTGGAGGAGCATCATGGCATCTTAAATTATGGACACCATTACTGCAAAGAGAAAATCTTTCACTTTGACAACTTGAAGTGCATTCGGGATTCTTATGATATGAAGATTAGAAAAGTGTAAATAGAAAAAGTTTAGAACCTAAATTTCACAAATAATTGGCTTGAGAAAGTTATGATGTTGGAAAGTGTGGCTTGAAATCCATTTGTAGACTTATCACATGTAAGAAACTGCTATAATGGTATTTTATAGAAATAAAACATGATGTATTTGATAGCAGTGGTGGAGCAAGGATTTTTTGAAAACATCGATACTAGCATTGTTAACAAATACATAGAATTGGAATAGCATGGAAAAAGGCGAATATCACGATTATCCAATTGAGATACTAAGGTCGAATGCTACATTATTTATTTTTAAGAGTTTGGAGTTTCGATATAAATTTAACTTGTAAGGTAGCACTACTCTATGTATATAGTTCCACATGTTGTCTATTCTCACATTTACTCACTTTATGGAGGGTGATATCATTGTATTCTTTACTATAGTCAATTGAAATATACAATGACCTATTGTTGGATACCTTGTTGTAAAAATAAAATGGGGGAGAACAAGCATGTATTGTAATAAATACAAATCTTGAATATGTGTTAGAAGCGAATGTTAATCTTATGATCCCGACAAAGTAAGATTAAAAGAATAGAGTAGTTTCCAAACGGATGCAACGAATGCAACCACCAAGCTTCCATCTGATGGCTAATCAGGGAGGATCAAAAGCATCAACCAACCCTAGGAGATCTATAAGAAGCCAGCAACAACATCAAACGGGGTAGAGAATAGACAATATTTCATCTAGTTTAGTGTTCATATACCATAGTCTGCATATATAAAATTTGCCAAAAAAATAGCCAATTGCTAGTTTATTTCTTGTAATTTGTAAATACTACAAAAATAAAGGTTATCACTTATAAATAAGGGTGGTTGTTCATGTCCATTATAATTCACCATGAATGCATGAGTATAGTAAGATTCTTATATATGCATTGCAATAATAGACAAGGAGGTTGATCTCTTTATTCCTCTCCAAAGACCCAAATAGGTTGTAATAGTTTCCCTTGCTTAAGTGATAGTGAGTGAATGATTAATTGAGTGATGGGGGTATAACCCATCACTTTATATGGATTTGAGATTTGGGGCCCTAACCTTGGTTGTAGATAGTGCTCTTGCGTTTGGAGGGTCTAGACTTGTGCTTGAACACCTTAATTGGTGCAAACATATTCACAAAGATTCATCAATTGATTTTTTTATCATTATATAGATCAATTTATATGTCATTTTATATACATGCACATAATCAATCTTCCTAAAACATGGTTGATTTTTGTGTGCCTTAAACCATTAAATGTCACAAATCATAGTGAGATGTGCTTGAGTGTGGCTTAATTAATTCCATTGTGGGAGAACTAATATGCATCTACAATGTATATCAAAAGAATAAAAGTGCATTGTAGAATGCGTGTAGGGCCATAAGAGAGGCATATTTTCACTATGCTAGGGATATAAATATGAAGGGGTATAAAAAATGTTAATGAAAAATGGATACCTTGTTAGGTCCCTATACTACTAGTGTAACCCCTTATTGTTATTAGTGCAACCCCCTTATTTTATTATTGTGCCCATATAGTCCCCATGTTGTTGTTATTATTCCCCATAGAAGCCCACTATTGTTATTGTTGTGCCCCTACAATATTATTGTTATGTAGGCTCTCATTGTATTGGGACCCCTTAAACTCCTATATATAGAAATGAGGTCTTGTCATTTGTATCATCCAAGAATTGTTCATTTGTGTAATGTAAAGGAGGTTGCCCCCTCGAAGAGACTGATTTTAAAGTTGTTGATCTATCTTTTCTATCTTTTTGTGAGCTAGTTTCATAACATTTGGTATCAAAGCTTTCGATTCTAGGGTTTCGCTGCTCCAAACAGGTTATCGTGGCATTTTCTCTATAACTTTTTCTCTACGAAGTTTTAGAAGCTAAAAAAAAACCATTTGAGGCGCAATCTTTCTAAACCTTGGGTCTGAATTTAAGATCTTTTCTCGCTATATTTTCGAAGATATGATTTGAGGAAGTTAGGGTTTTTTGCAAGCTCCATAATTCCATCTCAAACAAGTCATCGTGGAATTTTCTCTATAAAAAAATTTCTATGAAGGTTCTAACTCTGAAATTAAAACCCATTTGAGCTGAAATCTTGGTGAAGCTTAGGCCCAAATCTCAGATCTTGTTTTGCTATATTTTCAAAGATAAGGTCCAAGACATTTAGGGTTTCTACAGGCTCCCGAATTACATTCCAAACATATGACCTTGGGAAAATTGTCATAACTTTCTCTCTGAGCATTAGATTGAAATTTAGTAAGAAGTTACAGAAAGAGGACGGTCTGTACTTTTTTTGTATTGTTTTCAGGTCCAAAGGTCGAAATAGTGACACATGGCACTTCGTATAAGTTCGATCTACTGAAAAAATATATAATCATGTCATCTTGGGAGATTAGGCATAACTCTTTCTTGGAGAATCCAATTTCGATTAGACTGGTGGCATTGGAAAGAGGACACAGAGGGATACTTCAGGTCACAAGTTCAGACCTTGGAGATTCGAAATTTCAGAGATACAATAGATTCAAAATTGAGCTACTAAAAGCAGTAAAAAGAATGACTTGAATCAAGAAAATAGAAACAACTAGTTGGCAAAATTGGATGGATGATTTGAAGAATGTGATCAAAGCTAAGATAAACAGTTTTATATGTGCCATGGAATCTAATATCGATGGTAGGGAAGCATATTTGAATAAAGACATGGAAGATTTGAAGAAAGGCATGGAAGATTTGAAGAAAGACATGGAAGGTTTGAAGGAAGGTGGGACAAAGCTGCAACAAGAAAGGCCTCCTAATGGCGAAAAGGTAGTAGAGGAAACTCGCGATGAGAAAAAAATAAATGTTAATCATGATTAAATAGAATTTAACATTGGACTGAAGACCCATCATATTCCAAAGATCGATATGAGGAAGTTTGATGGCAAGGATCCCATAACATAGATACTACAGATGGAGAAATATTTTGATCTACATGATGTGCAACTGTTACAAAAGGTACGTATTGCATCTTTATATTTAGAACTGAATCAATTTTTATGGTATAAAGGGCTTTGTTCTCGT
Source organism: Pinus taeda (assembly GCA_000404065.3). Taxonomy (NCBI): domain Eukaryota; kingdom Viridiplantae; phylum Streptophyta; class Pinopsida; order Pinales; family Pinaceae; genus Pinus; species Pinus taeda. The sequence continues at coordinate 179,912 of APFE030068682.1, forward strand.
AAACCACTTGTCACCTGGTCAATTTTGACGGAGGAAATGATATCACATTATGAGGATACAAAGAGAAACACCTTCTTTAGCCAATTGATAAATCTCAAGCAAAAGGGTTCAATGGCGAACCACATTGAGGACTTCCAAAAATTGAATATAAGGTTAAATGATATTCCAGAGAAGTAGAGGATTGATGTCTTCATAGGGACTTTAAAGGATAACATTCAACAGGAGGTTCACCTTTAGGAACCTGATTCATTAGAGAAGGAATATAGGTTGGCAAGAAAAATTGAAAGCAAAATTATGGCAACAAGGAAGCCTACCACTCATAACTATAAAGATGGAAGTGTTGTTGCTCCTATCCTTTCAACACTTACAAGGTTTAGACCACAACAATTGGAAGAAAAAAGAGCAAAATGGATTTGTTACAATTGTGATAGAAAATACACTAAAGGTCATAAGTGTGCTGAGAAGAAATCAATTTACATAGATGGGGAATAGGAGCAAGAAAAGGAACAAGAAATGTCAAAATAAGAGGATATACACCAGGAACCAATCTCAGAGAAAGAAGAAATGAATTTGACCATATCTTGTAATGCATTGACAGGAACTACCACTCTTCAAACTCTCACGATAAAAAGGCATACCAAGAAGAAAAAGGTAACAGTGTTGATTGATTCGAGTAGTACCCATAATTTTATTCATTGTAAGATAGCCAAGGAATTGAATTGCTACCTATATCTAGCATCAATGTGTAAAGTAATGGTTGCAAATGGAGGAACCATAACTTTCTCTGGAAAGTGCCATAATATCAAGCTATCCATGGGAGAATATGTCTTGAATAGTCCAATGCTTTCCATTCCAATGGGTGGTGCGGATGTTGTACTAGGAGTTCAATGGCTACAATCTTTGGGTACAATAGCTTTTAATTTTCAAGAGCTTTTCTTGAAAAAAATTTGGGAAGGAAAGGATGTTGAATTAAGGGGTATCGCAAAGAAACCAGGAAAGATAATCAACTCTAACAGCAGGACAAAGCTTCTAAATAAAGAACAATGGGGCGAAATTGCACAATTATGTTCACTAGAGGTACCCACATCGAAATCATTTATTTCTCCAGATCTCCAAAAAGTTTTAGACAATTATTCCAAGGTATTTGAGACTCCCAAAGGCCTTCCACCTATTCTTGATCATGATCATGATATTCATTTGATTCCAGGAAGTGTTCCCCCAAACATCAAGCCTTACAGATATCCATATGCCCAAAAGAGTGAAATTGAATGTAGGGTTGCAAAAATGTTAGAGGTTGGTATCACTCAACCTATTCAAAGTCATTTATCTACTCCATTGGTATTGGTACAAGAGAAGGATGGATCATGGCACATGTGTTTGGATTATAGGGAGATCAACAAGTTTACTATTAAAGATAAATTTCCCATTCCTGTCATTGATGAATTATTGGATGAACTACATGGAGCAATTTACTTCACCAAGTTGGATCTTCGTTCAGGATATCATCAAATCAGAATGAATATTGAAGACATTCCAAAAACAACATTTATAACTCATGAGGGTCATTATGAATTTTTGATCATGGCTTTTGGCCTTACCAATGCACCTTCTACATTTCAAGGTTTGATGAATCCATTTTCAAACCCTTACTTAGGAAATTTGTGTTAGTATTTTTTGATGATATACTAATCTACATCAAGTCTTGGAAGGATCATGTTCAACATGTTGACAGGGTGCTCAAACTATTGGAGGAGAAACAATTATATACAAAAAGCTCCAATTGTTACTTTGGAGTACAAGAGGTGGAATATTTGGGTACTCAGTTAGCTCATAACTCATCTTATTATCTTGAATCTGATGGGAAAACTGTGATAGTGAACAAATGATTGGAAGGATATCTTCGTTGCTTTGTATATGATAAACAAACATAATGTGTCAAGTGGTTTCCTCTCGCTGAATGGTGGTATAACACTTCCTTCCATATTGCAGCAAAAATGGCCCCATTTATGGCACTTTATGGATATCATCCAACATCCATCACATCATCTTTAAAAGAAAATTCTAAGGTTCAAGTAGTGGAGGATCACATTGAGCATCAACAATAGGTTCTCAAACTCTTAAAGGATAGCCTCACTTTGGCGTAGAATAGAATGAAACAATAGGTAGATCAACATCACAGGGAAAGAAGTTTTGATGTAGGTGACTTGGTATATCTATGACTACAACCATGCAAACAAATGTCCCTCAAGTAAGCTAAGAAGGATAATTAATTATCACCAAAGTATTATGGTACGTACAAGGTGTTACAAAAAATTGGTATTATGGCATACAAATTGGAGCTTCTTGCATCTTCCCAAGTGCACACAGTTCTCCATGTTTCATGCTTAAAGAAGGTTATAGGTGGGAAGATCCTAGTTCAAACAATATGGCCAGAACTTGACGGGGAAGGAAAAATCATATTGGAACCTGAAGCAGTCACAAAAATAAGAAATCGACAGCTACGAAATCGATCAATTTCAGAGTATCTCATCAAGTGGAAGAACTTACCTGCTAAATATTCCACATGGGAGGAGGAGAATTTTATACAGAAGCATCAAGAATTACTAAAGCGTTGAGGACAACACTTTTTGAAGGAGAGGGGCATGTTAGGTCCCTTATTAGTGTAACCCCTTATTGTTATTAATGCAACCCCCTTATTGTATTATTGGGCCCATATAGTCCCCATGTTGTTATTATTATTCCCCATAGAAGCCCACTATTGTTATTGTTATGCCCCTACAATATTATTGTTATGTAGGCTCTGATTGTATTGGGACCCCTTAGACTCCTATATATCGAAAGGAGGCCTTGTCATTTGTATCATCCAAGAATTGTTCATTTGTGTAATGTAAAGGAGGTTGCCCCCTCAAAGAGGTTGACTTTTAAGTCATTGATCTATCTTTTCTATCTTTTTGTGAGCTAGTTTCATAACACACCTACAATATCTATTGAAAGTAGGGCTTTTTTAAATTGGGAAAGTGTATTGGGTTCGTATTGGTAGGGGGTTCAATAAAGTGAGTTTTACAGGTATTTTCCAATATGTAGTCAAATTAAAGGTATTTCTTAGTATGCCATGAACACACGTTCTATGTCAGAGGTTCATTGAGTGAAGCCCACGTGGCAGATAAGATTGTGATGAAAGAGCCACCTTTCATAATTCTTGCGACGTAATTGATAAGTGCAGAACATTTCAGTTAAGCTCTTATATAAATAAAAAGGAAAATTAATCTTATGGCTGAGGAATGCCCTTAACAGCCTTATATGGTAGATGAAAACCAAACTATATTGTCCTTCATAGGTAATAAATCAATGTAGCAATAACACTAAAGTTTGCCATTAGGTTCCAAAGAAGAAATAGGCATACCTTTTACATGATATACATAGTCTTTGTCGGCAATAAGTTTCTTCTAGGGAATATTGCACACTTCATAGGTTTTAGACCATTTTTTCTCCTTCGACATGGAGATGGATAGCTTCTACGATGAAATCAACATCCACAGTAATTCCCCAAATCGGCCACTTAGGATTTATTTCCATCAAACAAAGAGGCAAAATCTTCCAGAACACCCTTATTGTAACCCTGAAATAACTGCAAGAAATCCCACCAACCGACTCAATGAAATAGGCATGTGCATTCATCGTATGCTTCAACCATTTCAACCCCAATGGCTCTTGACTTGATAATGTGATCTATGGCTAGAATCTGAGAGGGTTTCAGTCAGGATCAAAGGAGAAACAAAGAGGTTGAGCTCAAGGACTTGTCAAGGATTCGAGACACTTAAACTCCCGTTGATGGTTATGTCAAGTTCTTGCAATACTGATAAGGTCCCCGAACTAAGTTAGATCTGAATTTTCTCGCAAAATTATTTCTTTTACACGATTTCACTTAATGTAAATTCTTTCTCCAAATATTGTTGGTGTTTCAAACATGTCTTTCCTAACTTTCAAGATTCAACTTCTTATCAGATTGAATATTTTGTTTCAAATGATTAATCTCCATACAAATATCTTGTATCAAACTCGAGTTTGGAGTGTATACCTCATAGATAAATAGAGTTGTGAAGCTGATCTTTTCAAAGATTATCATTGGTTGAAAGATTCATACATGTCAAGTTCTTTTGAAAATAATCAGCTCCTAGTTTTTCTTGTGAGTGTTATGATGCTGATCATTTTTTGCATGGCACCAAATATCCTCTTAACTGTACTTGGATGCTTGAGTTATATGGTGAATCAAGTACATATTTTCGCCCATTGCATCTTGATTGGTTTCATGCGTTTGCTATATTTGAATTCCTTTTCAATTCTTTCGACGATTGTGATGTTGATGCAGCTTGTAACCAGTCACAAGGAAATGGTTTGTCACATTCAACATGTAAGGAATATGATTCTATTTTTTAAAGAATTTGCAAAGTTGTTCAAATTGATCTATCTTTGTTGTCTACTAATTGGGAATCTTATGCTTTAATCGGTTCATCTAATCATAATTCTGGTTCTAGCAACTGTCATCTGAATGATCATTTTCCCATCAATGTATCTCATCATAGTTGTTTTGTATCGACTTATCTTTATGGTTTATCATCTTACTATTATGATCCTTTTCAAGTAGTTGAGGCACTTCAACTTTTTTTGATGGTTATGTTAGGTCCTCACTATCTTGACGAGCCTTCTGAATATGGGTAGATTCATTTTCTCTTACAAGATTCTCATCCTAATTCCAAACCATTAACTAAAAAATTATTTTTTCAAAGATTTCAGGTTTTTCAAGAGGATTTTTTTGAGTTTTATGATCCAAGTTATGATTGGTTGGAAGCATCATACTTAACAAGCCCTTATGTTTATAACAAGCTTCGATATTTTCTCATGCTTGCTAAGAAGGACAACATAAATGAAGGTGCATTCAATAGAAACTTTCAAGGTTTGTTTGATTATGGTTTTTATCAGAAAGGTAAGATTGCAAGTGGGTTAGAGGTAGTTGCTATGACATGTCTTTCTACCGACAAGAAAGATTTTCAATTTGTTGTGCAACTTATTCCAGCTCCTATCTTTTTTGTTGCACATTGTGTGATATCGGTTTTAATTGTTTGTATCTTTGTGATTACAGGTTAGGAACAGTTACAATGGCTTCATTGGAAATTCCATTACACTTAACCCTAACCTTATAACTATTTAGTTTAGGAGTAGGTCTAGCTGCATTCTAGTTTCTTTTTGCACTCATCTTGCACTTGCTCTTCATCTAATCTCTGCATTTGTCTTGTTTTCTTATTTAATGTGTTGCATGTTGCTTTTTGGTTCAGTTCTATGTTTTTTTTTTTGATATCGTTTCATTGTTTTGAGGTATATTTTCTTTTGTGTTTTTCTTAATAAGAATTTGCATGAAAGATGCTCCTTTGGCTCAAAAGGCAATGTGGCAAAGCTTTGAAAAGGAAAATTGTGATGATGAACAATGCTTGGCTAATTTGTTACCTCTTCTCTATTTGGGTTTATATATCTTTAAAGTCAATTATGTATGATGGAAAATATGATTCATTCAAATGGAAATCCAAAAGTAGAACCATGATACCCCCATCTATTTTAGTATCCTCCTTCTTTAACTCAGTATTGAAATTAAATGGTATTTTCTTGTCGATCCAACCAAGTAGAGAAGGGAAATGAGAAAATCAATAGCAAGAAAACCGATATTAGAGGTCTATATAACCTTCTATGAAGGAACAACCTCTTCTAATCTCAATAATTTGGGATCCCTCTTCCGCCCCATAAAATAAATAAGAGCTTAAGCACAGTTCTATAAATAACATAAATAAAGGGTGAAAGAAGAGAAAGGCTTCCTGCGTAGAGAGGTGAAGCAAGTAACTTCATCGAGGTATTGTTTAGTCTCGTTGGTAGCGAAGTGATGCTTGTGTTCCTGTAGTGACTTCGTCAGGGTATTATTCAGGCCTACTAGCAGTAGAGCAACACTAAAGATGAAAACTCATACTTAAATTCTCTTTAACTCGCAAGTACATATTACCCTTGTCCTAGATTGAAACAATTGTGATATGGCAAGATTTGATAATGTTTTTAATCGAGAAAAGGAATATAGGAGACTATATCTATAATCGGGTCAAATGGAGATGCCAAGGTGATCCACACGATGAATCAATACTTCCTAAAAGACGGAAACCTTGCACTTAAAGATGAAACGTAAATAGAGAAGTTGGAGTGCTACTAGTGTGTAGCCAAGTGTTGACATTGTGATCAACACCCTCCAAAATTTTGCCTACACTTGAATATTGGAGCCTATTAAGGATCTGACAATTTGTCGTATATGGTCACTTCATTGTCGATTGATGTTGTGCTAAGTGTTTAAGCCTTCTTCACGGTTTTAATTGTTAAAGTCACTTGCTCACACATGATTAGTTTATAATGAATTCATAAGTGCACTTCCTTTTCGCAACCTTAAACAAGCATGGCACATTGCATGTACGACGTTCAACCCATATCGGCAATCTGTGGCACTTTCATTGACAGTATCCCTCACTTTGGTTTCATTTGTACTTCTATTTCGGTGAGTTTTCCCAATTGTAGCTTATGTGCACTTTCACTTTAACAAGTGTTATTTTCATGTTATCTTCACTTTGACATGTGTGGCTTTCAATGTTGTTCGCATTTGCAAGTGTCATTTTTATGTTTTATTACTGTCGTAGGTGTCACCTTTTGTTGTTTCAATCTTATATGTGTCGCACCTTTGTACATGACTAAAGTTAGTTAGGGTGCACCCTTCTACATTACATAACCCTACATATCATAAGAATATGTGCTAGACACATTCCTACAGTTTAGAACACCTTTTGATCACAGTTGACACTTTTGTTGCAAATTATGTTATAAGTATCTTAATGTGTCAATACAATTGTGACACTTAGAAATAAGTGTTTTTTTGCTTTTGTTTCGAGGCGTGACTTTTTTTCATGAGCCTTGTGTATTCTCCTAGCTTGTATTGATGGCATTCATGTGTGTGATCCATGTTTGCATCATGTTCGGATGCATTTCCCTCTCTTACTCTATTGGTTCCACACTTTGCCATTTTGGAGCTCTTCTTGGTCATCCTACTCAATGCAAGCTGTGAAGACATTATCCCTCTTACTAGATCATGAGAATAGCCCATTTATAAGCCTCATGATGCAACTTTTCCCATCAATACTTGTACACTAAGATCTTATCAAGGCCATCTCAAATCATTGCACATTGAGAACTTTCCAAGAACAGTAACCTAACCCTTATGGCTCATACTAACTCACTGCACCAAGTATTGATCACATATGCATTAAATGACACATTAATCACTTCTATATGAGAACAAGGATCCCTTTCATCCCCTTGAAAAATAAAATTACACCATGCGAAGGCCCTCCTCCTTCCTCAATGTAGTGGAGTATTTTCTAAGCTAAGTAACCTACCTTTTTACTACCTACCTCGATGAAAAGTGGATTTTAGATGAATTGTCAGTCATTATTGGGAAAAAATGCACTAGCAGAAGAGGAAAATCACAATTCATATGAATAGTGACCCCTTATTGAGAGAAATCATGCTTTCCCTCAAGCCTCCTCTTTCCTTGAGCGCATAGCACAGTCTCAAGCAACAAGCCTTTAACCTTGTTCCTTGTTCTTCATCTATGCACTAAACACTTGCTAGAGCCTCTTTCCCTCAGTGCATGGTGTAGTAACAAGGCTCAATAAGGCCTCCTCTTAGCCCTTGAGTAGTCAAACTATGTTATTAGTGTCCTCCTATTTTCTTCATGGCACATGGCCCAATCTTAACCAACAAGCTCATCCCTTGTGCTTCCCCACTGTGCTAGACCAAGGAGAGACCCTCTTTACAATGCATAACAAAATAACAATGAACAATGGTTCCCTCCTAGGCCACTGTTGAGTTCAACTGTGCTTTCCTTATCAAGCCTTTCCCTTCCAGCGCCCACATAGGATTATCGTAAGCAATCCTTCCCATGAGTTAGGTAGAGATAGAATAGAAGATTTTAAGACTAATTTTGTCTTGTCACAAGTGATATTCATTGAAAGGAATACCTCCTGGTATGACAAGGTGTTGCTCAAGGAAAATATCAATGAGAAGACACAAAGAAGCACTTACAGAGAAGAAGCACAAAGAAGAACAATCATGAAGACATGAAGCAGATCGTGGACCATGACAAAATGGAGACAGATCATGGTGACTCAAAAGATTCCAATGTTGATCCAAGACCATTTGGAGGGTGAAGATAAGAAACAAAGTGGATATTTCATGAACATGGAGTACAGATCAAATATTTCATGTAGATTGAAGACAAAGCAACAAGAAGAACATCTTGGCATTGCCACTTCATCATGAAGTCCATGTCATCATTGTTAAGTTGTAACTTGTACAAGTGCCATCACTATGTCATATGTGTCCATGTGTCTTGCCACATCATCATGTGGAACGTAATGATGTATTCTAAAGGAAAAGGACAAAACGTAATGTGTGGAAGTCCAAGAGTCATATGTGGAATATGTCAAGTCACATGTGGAAAAATGAGTCAAATAGAAGTTCAAAACTCATTTAGAAGTCCAAAGGTCACACTAGAATTCTAAGAGTCACGATGGTAGTTAAAGGGTCATAAAGAAGATGAAAGGTCATCCCTCTTCTTATAAAAGCAACCTTATAACTTAAGCAAAGGGCTTTTGGAGGCTTAGGCTTTGGAGAGCTAGCCTTGGCTTCTCTAACTTGGCATAGGAGAGAACACTATTCTTCAAATAATTAAGAAGTGACTTAATGTTCCACTACTGGAACCACTGCCTAACCATTGTAATTGTGTACTTGGATCTTTCACCTACTATTGAAGCTCATTGAGCCAACATACTTTTATGCATGTATCGATGTTGTTTTGAGACTACTCTTTGGATGTTCACAGTATATGTTATATTCATATGTACTAAGGAAATTGAACTACTTTATTGTCTTGTATCTATCTTGTTGAATGTATGTTGTATTTGCTTTCATGAATAATTATTATCTTTTGAACTAATTTGCAAGTTAATCAACGAATATTTCCTTGCTTTTGTATGCCTCCCTTAGGATAGTATTATTACTCTCCTTCTAAAGACTCACTCTCGTCTCCTACTCGTGAAGCTCTCCTTTTACACATTGTAATTGGTGTTCTATAATTTAAACTTACATGCTTGTTCAAAGGTTATGTGTATAATCTCTTGTGTTATCCATTGAAACCAAGGAAAAACTTAAGTTATGGTGGCTAGGTCAATACTCTGGATGGATCTCCTACTCCAAACGATGTGAGGTCTAATAGGGACTTCACATTTGGGAGACGCCTGTATGTTGGCGGTATCTAGCACATTCAACACTTACCCATGGGATGAACTGGCCTACAACATCTTAAAATACATATCTTGTGAAGGGAGGCTTAGTGTTGTTTATACCTACCAATTTAGGCCACTTTATGAGCTGAGGTTCCACATCGAATTACTTATCCCAAGCAGATTTAGTATTCCCCATTTCCTTCTTCAGTAAATAGTGCAAATGTCAAACAAAGATTAAGAGAATAGAAGCATCAATTTTGTTGCTCATCATGGACTCATAAGGCTCATAGTCATGGATTCTTTGAGCCATATCAAGAACCTTATGTCATGGGAAAAATTTGTAGACATGGGCAGGGTGGCCTTTATTGAAACTCAAGCCCAAGCTCTGTTAGAACATGAAGAGGCCATAAAAAATAGCTATGTTAAAGAAGAGGATGGAGAGGAGAAGGAGGAGGAAAAGGGAGAAGAAATTGAAGAAAAGAAAGGAGAGGAAAAACTAGAGACAAAAAAAGAAAATCTTGGGGAACATTCTAGGCCTCAAAAGAGGAGAAGATAAGAACAACTAGTGAGCCTTTCAAAAGGAAACACTAAACAAGAGGTAGCTGCTACTTTGGTTTCCCTTAGCACACTTGTTAAGATCAAATCAAGACAACCCAAACAAGGTTCCTTGTATTTTAAGAAGAGGAGTACTAGACTCAAATAAGGGAAGCCTCAACCTCCCACAACTTCCCCAATCACCATTGAAGGATCAACCAGTCACCAAGAGGGAGAGCTAAAGAAGGGTAAAGGAAAAAATTGAAGAGGTGACTTCCCTCATAACTAAATGAAAGAAACCCCAAACCTCACCAATAAGGCCAAACATTATGGGAGCTAAAACAAGGAAGCTACAAGAAGAATCTACCCCATTGTATGAAAGCAGGGCAATGCTACAAGACAAATAAAAACTAATACAATATAGGAAAACAATGATATAGGAAAGTACAACAACACCTCAAGAGGGAGGAGAAGGACCACAAGAGCTATAGGAGCCTAATCCTCAGCTAGATAGTGGGTACTACTCAAAATTTTATTAACAAGGACAAATCATACCCACCAAATTTTTAGTCCCTATCCTCCTTGAGCTAGACAAAGAAAGAAATCAAACCCACAGATGGATGCAGATTGCTAAATCAAAGGGAGTTGAGGATGTGGGACTCGTGGAAGAAAGAATGAATAAGATGGGTGAAGAAATGGTTGATTTGAATCTAAGAGAGGCAACCATGAGGGAACAATTGCAAATGGAAAACAAGAGACTAAAAGAGAAGTTGCAAGAGAAAGAAGGACAACTTGCCACCATGGCAAGATTGGCTATGGAGGCCACCCAATGCAAATATCCCTAAAAACATATGTCGTGTTCCTCAAAGAGTAGTGGCTTCAATTCTAAATCAAAATTTTGGCACAATATGGTTCACTTCCCTTCCAACACTACAAGCAGTTTATTGAATTTTGTCACAAGGCTAGTGTGGAAAGCCAAGCTGAGATGGCATAGTTTTACATGCACAACCTCATATTGACTAACATGAACTTTTGGGATCCAAATGCTAGGATAGGGATGTGAAGATGATGGAATTAGCCTCTTGGTTGTCCCATGAGGAGGCAAGGGTTGAAGAAGTAGAAAGGATGATATCCAAGGAGACTAATGAGCCCTTATGGATCAGAGCAAAGGTTAGGGCTCCCCACCTTGTCATTAGCCACCACAAGCTCATCTCTGAGGATCCCAAACTGGCACCACTTTACATAGAGAGACAGGAGAAAGCCATTCAACACTTTGAGGACATGTTTAGGCTGATAGGGACTGAGGACTTGCGGGCCTATCAGAGGAGATGGCATTCATTGCCCCATAGATTGTAAATCAGCGAATACCACTCTCTAGAGAGATTGAGGAATGCCTTGGAGAAAACACCCTTGTATAAGAGGATAGTCCAAAGACTCAAGGCCAACTAGATTGGGATCAAGTTCAACCCTCCTTTGTTATTAGGGCTACAAGAAAGAAAGGATCAGATTGAAGAGCAACAAGAGTGGGTAGAAATTGAAAGAAATACAGGGTTCCATCCTCAAGAGGGCACTTCTTCAAAGATACCTTGGGATGTTAGGGTAGCCACCAAGGCTATGCATGAGATGGAACTAAATGGATAATTTTCTCAGAGGGTGAGCAACACCTTCAGCAGGGAGTGATGATGGGTCTCATTAATATGCACATAATAAGGCCCATTTGGCCTTCTTTCAGCCTATATTCACCTCTTTCCTCACATTTAATAACATATTTTTTTACTATAATGTGTTTATTAGGAAGACTAAATGATGTTTGTCATATCTCATGGCCTAATGTGATTAATGAGCAAGAAAAGAGTACATTTGAGTGCATTTACTATGTAGAGATACGTTGGAGGCGGCTAGAGAAGATGTAGGAGGTTGGTCCCCTACATTTACTCACCTACAACTCAACTTTCTCCCTGAATCTACTCACCCACAATTCAAAGATCCACTAATAACTGATGAACTCAAAGATTGTGAGGATCTCAATGAGCTAGATCTACCTTTCTACGGATTTTGGAGGGAAGCAACCTTCTTTCCAAGGAGGTTGCCCCTTAGTCATTTTTTTTAAACAAGGAAGCCCAAGGGCTCAATAGGATTTGAAATTTTGGAGAATATAGAGAACTACTAAGAGCTAGGAGTTCAAACTTGTCATTTTAGTTCCTTTGTCATGTATTTGAGCACTATTTGATGTTAATGAGAGATCTTTTGTTATCTTCAATTTGAGCTTGTTTAGAGGGATGAGTTCCCTTAGGTTAAGGCCCAACCCAGAGGCTCTAGTCTCTCTCATGTTTATTTTACCTATGCATTTTCTTCCTTTCTTAACTTAAATTTTTGAATAAAATTACTTGTGCAGGTCTATCTACAACCTATCTTGTGGGAAGTGTGGTTGAGGATAATGTATTGGCAAGCCAAAAATATATAGTTATTTTCTTTTGCAATTGTTTTTAATATTCTTCTTGCATCTCTGTTTTCTGCAAACTAGTGATTGGGTTTGTAGTTTTCCTTGAGCACATGAAGTATAACCTCTTGTGGTTGTAGGTCTTGTGCAAATTTCTAGATAGGTTGTCTTTCAATGAAGTAGTTATATTCCCAATAAAATTCAACTCAACCTTTCTTTGTCATTTCAATTTTCTACAATTTACATTATTAACATGCTCTAATTGTTTGGCAAAATTGGGTAACTTTCTGTGGAGTGTAAGTACTATTGTTGGTATGCAGGGTGGACATTGTCATTTACATTCCTTATCCCACCAACATCTCCCTTAATTCAACCTCAATAACTCCCTCAAAACACTGTTCACTGAGAGCACATTTATGGTTTCTTGAAGGCCATTATGTGCATTGGTTCTTGTGCAAGATGGGCCTCTGAAGGGTAATAAGCTTGGAAAGGGCCTCATACAACCTTCACCTACCCTCCATTACCCTTCCCTACATTCAGATCACCTTTCGCACCCTCATAATGCTCACGAATCCAATCCTATAGCAAAACAAGGAAATCTTGACCAAAATTACCCTCGAAGCTTGATTTTATCCCTGTAGCAATGTGTAGCATCTTATAACAATGTGTAAAATCCCTCCAAACTTGACCATAATTGCCCTTGAAGCTTGATATTTGCCTCCTAGCCCTGAATAATTTCCCTTATGCTCTGAAACCATGATTGAGAAAGACTAAAGACCACTTAGAACTTGCCTTTTTACCACTATAACACATTTAAGCAATTACAGTTAGTAGATATATTTATGAATTAGATAGCACAATGATGATTTTCTTGATTACCTCATGAAGCATCTAATGAACTCTGTCACTAGATCTAATCTCTTTGGAATTCAGTGATTAAAGGTTGATTACATGCTCTTTTCTTTATGCAATGTAGATTAGGTTTGCTTTCTTTGTTTTATGCTTCTCATACTAGGGTTTCTATTTCAAGCATTGTTATTTCTTATGCATAGACTAGGTTTCCTTTCAATGCAACATTTACATTCGACAAATAGATTAATGTTTACATTTCTATAAGTAATGTAGCCTTTACATTTCTGCAAGTAGTGTAGCCTTTACATTCCTGCAAGTAGTGTAGCCTTTACATTTTTGCAAATAGGTTAGCATTTACATTTAAGCAAGCAACATTTCCATTTTTTGCAAATAGAGTAAAATTTTCATTTCTACAAGTAGATTATAACTTTTCTTTCATGCAATTTCCTTCCTTGCAAATTTAGATTTAGTTGACAAAGTGGTCTTTGAATACCTTGGTCTGGTCCATTGCTTCAAAGTGACTTGAGTAGAGCTTAGCCTAGTATGCATACAACACTATCACCTCTAAAGTTTGTATAAACCCTGAGTTGGTAATTAACGTTGGGAGCCTTGGGAGTTGCAACACTCTTGTTGCAATACCGAGGATCATCACTAAACTCATGAAGGATATCATCTATGTGTTTATAAATCATCTCTCTCTCTCTCTCTCTCTCTCTCTCTCTCTCTCATCTATGTGTTTATAAATCACCTCTCTCTCTCTCTCTCTCTCTCTCATCTATGTGTTTATAAATCACCTCTCTCTCTCTCTCTCTCTCATCTATGTGTTTATAAATCACCTCTCTCTCTCTCTCTCTCTTATGTGTTTGTATCGAACAGGTTGTGCCAAGACTTCTCAAAGGCCAAGAAGGATATCGTACTGTATATATGTATGTAATGTTGGACTGGGCCAAAGCTTAAATAAGCTTAGCATAGGTGACATAATGTGCATATGAATGACATTGTAACCAAGTATTCGAGGTTGAGGAATCCCTAAACATACACTTATACATGTGTTGCAGGGGGTTGGAAGTTTAGGACCCGGAGGAGCTAGGAGGCTTGAGTCTCATATGCTATGTGACTAAGCACCACAATCAAGGGTGGAACAGGAGGAAATCAGGGCCTTTAGATGCCTTGAGGAGCTACCGTCATTAGATGAACTATGAAAGAATTTACCTAGAGGTTTCAAAAGGAGATAGGGACAAAACTACCAGGATTTAATTGTCGAGAAGTCGTGCTGCAGTGGGGCTGGTTGCCTCACATTTGGCGTAACTTGATGGAGTACCCCATACATATTTTATAACATGATTTATGTGTTTAACTAAAGAGCGGAGGGCCTGGTAGGACCCATGGCCAGCCTAGCAAGTGTCGTGGCCAGAAGAAACGCAGCTATACTTGATATGTTGGGTGAAGTTTAACATTGATGTGATGTGGGAACCTAGGTAGGACATGTCACCCCAACAATAAGGATGGGTGACAACAACCGGACATTTATTCCTCGACGGTATCATGTGGTGTTGGGTACAAAGTCTTGAGATTTTATTTCTAGGAGGACATGGCACGATGGGGTTAGTTGCAAGGTATTCAGCATATCATGGTGGAGGTTATAAGGCCAGGTCACACCAATGGATTTGAATGCATCGCGAGGGGGAAATGTTGGGATGACATGGTAAGGTGGAGCTCGAGTGTGCGACTATAACAAGAAACTAGATGACACGTGGAGGAGGGGTCCACAAGGGGTCAACGTAGCCCCAACGCCTCTATCCTAACATTTTTCGTTGGGGTTGGGTGCAATCTTATCAAGATTTTACCTGAGGTGATGTGGCCTTAGAGGGTTCCACGTTTGTGTACCTCGTATATGGTATATATTTTGTATATTGGGCATTGTGAACCATTGAAAGGGGATACTAAGGAACCATATATGAGCATGTCAATTGTTGCCATGTGGGTTGTGACTTGAGTAGCCATGTGAGCACCACGTGGGTGCCACTTGGCAGGTCTAATGACGTGGCAAGACCTAATAGGCCAATCTTTTAATCAATCGTTTCTTTTGATCTGGTAGTCAGATTGGAGCAAATTTTATATCGTTGGAAATGTATCAACACGATGAATGCAACAATGTTATCTATTTTAAGTTTTGAGCTAGTTGAAAAATATCAAGAAATTTATACCACATTTCCATAACTATACTTTCGAGGTCAGGTCATCAAAGTAACTACCTCCTTCTACCCTTAGTAGGGGTTAGGGATAGTAGGGGGTGTGTTACAATATTCCTACCCTCGTGTCTGCTGTAGACATGGGTATTCTTAATTTTCATATGTTATATTGTTAATTTCTAAGCAGAGCACTTTATATCCAGTCGGTGATCCCCCTAGGATTCAAAATCAAAATCCTTTTTTATTTGCATATTGATAGTTCGATTTTTAAGGATAGAGATAACAAAGTTTATATTCTTGGAAGTTCTCAAGTCGGTGGGCTTACAGTAAGGCTTTCATGGGGTGTAATTGCAAGGTAACAATTGCACATTTCGCAAACAGGTTTGAACCTCTACAATTGTGTAAACACCTCCTCCCACATTTACCCACTTTCATCGGTTTGCCCAAGGTAAACATGAGTTGAGGGTCACTGTATAAGACTCAACCTCCTATATGACCATAAAATCATGTTTTCCCCAGACCTTAAGGAAATGGAGTCCACAACTTAAGACCTTACTGACTTCCCTCAAGTGCCATAGGACCTTTAGGAGCAACCCAAGCCCTCTAGGTGTCTAACCCCTCAGATAACTCTCTTTTTCACTGACCTAGAGCCTCAATCATTCCATTTCCAAGGCATGCAAATGAATGTAGCCCTCTAGTCGCACTAATAATCTTGCCTCCATGTGACTGTGGACTTTTCCAATCTATTTTATGCTAGTGACCTTGAATTCTTAGCCACTTTTTAGGGCCAGGACTCAAGCCTTTGCCCAGAACTTAGTGAAACTTCCAAACATGATAAATGACATAGAAACAAAGCTTATGAACTAAAAATTGAACCAGGACTTGACCTGACCCCTCCTAACCAGGATTGGCATTCCATCAAACACATGGTGAACATGTAACCTATAGGTCATGAATGCATATCTCAACATAAGGATTTGAAAACTTATCTAAAATTTAAAAAGAAGGGTTTATGCCTTCTCACAATAGTTTTCATAACACTAGTTAGGTCATACATTCATTAACCATGCATTCATTGAGTGAAATGTGGTAAGATCCATACTTAGATATGTCAATTAACCATGCTCATATCAAGATAAATAACAATGATAGAACAACCATTTAAGCCACATAATAACAAGTACATTTACTCATCAAAACAAGAGGAACTTATCTCTTATTAACCGCATGCAAAACCAACCAAGTCAGGGACTTCCATACCACCCGACCATATATTGGGTTGAACCAAATTTTCATTTCATCCAATAACCCCCGTGTCATATTCCAAGCATGAATATGAGATCTCATCAGATAAAACCATCCATAAAAAACCAAGGGAATCCATAGGTTAAACTACCTACACCCTAACCATATCATGATCTCACCTAAACTGGTCTCGAGATCAAAAAACCAAACCAAGTTGGATGCTTCAAAATTCCTTCCTTGTCCATTGAGGAATTTTCCTGTCTCCACCCACCTGTTGAGGGCTTCCCGAAGAAAACCATCTCCACCCCCAACCCTTGGGATTTTCCCGAGACCACCTCACCCGGATCCAAAACCTTCGGGCAATCCATAGCTCAACCGAGAAATAATCCCATCACACCATGGTTATCCGGAAATGGCAAGGCAAGGTTGAAACCATTTTCAAAACCCGACAAAATCCATGCCACCAACAACAAAGAAACCAAAATACACACATGCATATGCCATGCATGTCAAAAACAACTAGGAAACCATACATGCAATCTGTTACCTGCAAGTATTCTTGTTGAAGCTACCTGATCCAACCTTTCCTTACGTGATCTTTGCTTTCTTTTTCTTTCCTTGTCCTTCCTTTACTTGCTTGCTTTCCTTCTCATCTTGGTGCTCTTCTCCTCTTTGAGACTAACTCCAAAACTGAATTAACTAAAATGCTACCAACTGATGCTCATCCTTTTATTATTGATGCCTCTAATTTCTTCATTTTTCCATTATTTTCCTTCAATTTCCTCCTCACATACAACCTATATCCTTTCACCTCCCTTTTCTCCTAATTTCCTTTATCTTCATAAAAAAAATTCCAATTAATGCCTCTTTTCCTTTTCAAAGTCTTTGCCATTGCCTTTGCCAATTTCCCTTTAGCCATAAACACACAAAGTGATGCCCACTAGGACATTTTTCCCAACATTCAACTTGTAATAAGTGTCGCTTGACCTTAGTCTTATTTTGCCTTTACTAAATTTTATTACATGAAATTTTAACTTGGCCTATTACAAATCCCTCCCCCATATGGGAACACCGTTCTCGGTGTTCAATGACACCTACAACCAACAAAACCGCTGAAAAGCAAAAACACTGCCCATGGAGATTTATAACCCAGCTTGTTGCAACATTTCTAATGAACAACCTGCTAAAAAGCAAAACTATCGTGACAAATATGACAACCATACCACTTATTGGAGCTTTATAACACAACTCATTGCGGTATTTACATCCATGTACATATATGCATATACCAAAACTATTTTGCCTCGACTGAGAAACAATGAAGGATACATAGCCCGCATATGATCAACCATCTCCCATGTAGCTTCACGGAGCCCAAAGTGCTTCCATTGCACATTAACTTGCTCAATTGCTCTGTTCCAGAGCATGAGTTGTTTCTGCTACAATATGCACTGAGGTTCTGGCCAGAATTCTCCTTCTGGTTCCACCTATAATACAGACTAATTAATATTATCAACATCTTTTACATATATTTTAAGCAATGAAACATGGAAAACATCATGGACTTTCACTATTGAAGGCAGTGCAAGTTTGCAGGCCACTAGTCCAATCCTCTCAAGGATCGTGAAGGGCTCGCAATATTGTGGTGCCAACTTGGAACATGATCTAATCCTCAAGGAGATCTTCTTGGGATTGATGTGCAAATACACATGATCCCTAACCTCAAACTCCTTAACTGCCCTGTGCTGGTCTGCACAACTCTTTTTCTTGTCCCATGTTGCCTTTAGATTATTCTTTATAACTCACATTTATTGTTCCATCTCTGCCAACATGTTCGGTTCTATCAATACCCTATTCACTGGATTACTCCAATTGATGGGAGTATTACAACTCCGCCCATACAATGCCTCAAACAGACTCATCCTCAGTGACTCTTGATAAATGTTGTTGTAAGCAAACTCAACCAATGGAAGGTACTCCTGCCATCTCCTCTATTGATGCATCACATACATCCTCAACATATCCTTCATAATCCTTTTGACCCTCTCTACCTGTCATTCTGTCTGTAGGTGACAAGTTGTACTGAAGGCCAAATCTGTCCCCAAACTTGCAAACAACTCATTCCAAAACTTGGAAGTGAACTTAGAATCCCTGTCCGACACAATCTTCTTTGGAACACCATGCAATCTCATGATCTCTTTGACGAAAACATGTGCCACCTCACTAGCTGAATAGGTAGTCTTCACTAGAATGAAGTGAGCTACCTTGCTCAACTTTTCAACCACAATCATGATAAAATCATGTTGCCTTGATGTCCTCAGAAGACTTGTAACAAAGTCCATGGAGATGACCTCCCATTTCCATTCTGGAATCAGAATAGGATGAAGCAATCCACTTGGATGCTTACACTCTGCTTTCACCTGTTGACAATCCAAACATCTAGCCATGAACTCTGCCACTTCCTTCTCCAGATTCGGCCAGTAGTACAACTTCTTCATTATTGTCAACGTCTTTTGGTATCCTGGGTGTCCTGAACAAGGCTTGACATGAAACTCCCAAAGATTAACTTCTTGAGCCCACTATCATCTGACACATAAAACCTGTCCCTGAATCTCACCAAACCATTTGTTGTGAGATGATAGTCCACATCCTGATCACTTGTACCCTGACGCTGTAACCTATGCTTAAGCTCCCTATACCTATCATCCTGTTGTCTTGCCTATAATATTCAATCTTGTAAATCTGATCCATACAATCTCACTGCTGCAACATGGTTCATCTACACTCTCATGCTGAAAGCATTTGCAACCCTGTTCTCCCTACCCTTGATGTATCTGATCTCAAAGTCAAAATCACTGAGGGTGGCCAACCATCTAGCTTTCCTAACATTCAGATTCGGTTGGTCAAATAGATATCCCAACCTACTGTGGTTGCTCATCAATACGAACCTTGTGCCTCCACATCTTCAATGCATGGATAATAACTTCCAACTCAAGATCATGAGTCACATAGTTCTGCTTGTGCTCATTCAGTTTCCTGGACTCATAACATACCACCTGTCCCTCCTGCATCAAGATCCCACTGAGTCCTCTCTTGCAGGAATCTGTACACACCACAAACTCTTTATCCGGATCTACAATCTTAAGAACTAGAGCATTTTTCAACAACTACTTCAAATTCTCAAAATTGGTCGCACATTCCTCTATCCATTCAAATTTCCTTCCTTTTTCTCTGTAATGATGTAATAATATATGCAATCCGAGAGAAGTTTTTGATGAAAAACCTATAGTAACCTGCTAACCCCATAAATGATATGACTTCATCCACATTCCTAGGATCTACCCACTCAATGATAGCCCTTATCTTGTCTGGATCTATTGCTATGCCTTCCTTGGAAATAACACTTCCCAAGTAATGTACCTTTTTCTGAAAGAAACTACACTTGCTAAGCTTGGCATACCACTGATGCTATCTTAACAATCTCAACACTGTTGTTAGATGCTCGACATTCTCTTCCTCATTCTTAGAATATATCAATATGTCATCAGTGAATACAATAATAAACTTGTCCAGGTAAGGACACAACACACTATTCAACAAGCACATAAAAGTAGTTGGAGCATTAGTCAAACCGAATGGAACTATAACAAACTCATAATTCCTATACATGGTCCTGAAAGCAGTCTTGTATATGTCCTCTTATTTGATGTGTACCTCATGATATCATGATCTTAGATCAATCTTCGAGAACACTGTTGCTCCTCTCAACTGATCAAATAAGTCATCGGTCCTCGACAATGGATAATTGTTCTTAATTTTCACTATGTTCAACTGCCTGTAATCAATGCACAACCTGACAGTACCATCCTTCTTCTTCACAAACAATACCAGTGCACCCCAAGGTGATAAACTTGGCCTAATATATCCCTTATCAAGCATTTCCTTGAGTTGCAACTTCAACTCTACTAAATATGGTGTGCTCATCCTGTAAGGTGCCTTTGATGTTGGTGCTAACCCTCATACCAACTCAATAGAAAATTCCAGTTCCCTATCGGGAGGCAACTCTAGAATCTCTGTTGGAAACACATCCTGAAATTGCTGTAATATACGGTACCTCTTGAATATTTTTGCATCTTCAACATCCTTACCCTTGTCACTAGAGATAGTGACTGCAAACATCACACATCCTTTCCTGCAATGGTGCTCAGCCTGCATAGCGGTGACCGTCCTCACTGATGTAGGCTTATTCTTTCCTTGCAGAATTATCTTTTCCCCATTATCATCTAGGCACTTAATAGCCTTGTCATAACAATCTGCTTTGTTCCTATGAAGGTACAACCAATCCATAACCAAAAACATACTATATGATCCCAGTGGTAATACATTCAGATGTATTGTTGTAGGCATACCATTAAGCTCAAATGCACAAGCTCTTACCTAGTGTACCAATAGCCAATTGCACCAACCAAGATTATGCATGCACTTCTTTTCTCAAGCTACACTTATCCACCAAGTCAGGATTAGCATAATTATAATTGGATCAAGGATCAATCAAAATAGAAACAAATCAACTAGAGAGCTTACCTTCCATCTCAATAATGGATGCCTGGTGATCTGCCATGTCCAAACTTTGATAATTCTATCATGGCAAGTACCATCAATTTTATGAAAATTGAAAATCAATTTCAGAGTATCTCATCAAGTGGAAGAACTTACTCGCTGAAGATTCCACATGGGAGGACAAGAATTTTATACAAAAGCATCAAGAACTACTCAAGTGTTGAAGACAACATTTTTTTAAGGAGAGGGGCATGTTAGGTCCATATACTACTAGTGTAACCCCTTATTGTTATTAGTACAACCCCGCTATTATATTGTTGTGCCCATGTAGTCCCCATATTGTTATTATTGTGCCCCATAGAAGCCCACTATTGTTATTATTGTGCCCTTGCATTATTATTGTTAGGTCAGTTTTGATTATATTATGACCCCTTAGACTGCTATATATAGAAAGAAGGCCTTGTCATTTCTATCATCCAATAATTGTTCACTTTTGTAATGTAAAGGAGGTTTCCCCCTCAAAGAGGCTTATTTTGAAGGCGTTTATCTATCTTTTCTATCCTTTTATGAGCTGGTTTCATAACATTTGGTATCAGAGCTTTGGATTCTAGGGTTTCGCTGCTCCAAACTGGTCATCGTGGAATTTTTGCTACGAAGTTTCAAAAGCTAAAAAAAACCCATTTGAGAAGAAATCGGTCTTAACCTCTAGTCTGAATTTCAGATCTTGTCTCGCTATATTTTAGGAGATATGATCTGAGGAAGTTAGGGTTTTTGCAAGCTCCAGAATTTCATCTCAAATAGGTCATCGTGGAATTTTCGCTATAATATAGTTTCTACGAAGGTTCAAACTTTGAAATTAAAACCCATTTGAACCAAAAGCTTGGTGAAGCTCAGTTCCAAATTTAAGACCTTTTCTTGCTATATTTTCATAGATATAATTTGAGGAAGTTAGGGTTTTTGTAGATTCCCAAATTACATTCTAAACAGGTGACCTTGGGAAAATTGTCATACCTTTCTCTACGAGCATCATATTGAAATTTCGTAAGAAGTTACAAGAAGAGGACGGATTGTAGTTTTCGTTGTATATTTTTCAGATCCTAAGGTTGAAACAGTTACACGTCGCACTTTGTACAAGTACGCTCTACTAAACCTATTGTAATCAGGTTATCGTGGGAGATTTGACATAACTCTTCCTTACAGAATCATATCTTAATCAGACTTGCGGGGTTGGAAAGAGAACACAGAGCGCTACTACAAGACGCAATTTCAGAACTTGGAGATATGAAATTACAGAGTTACAGCCGTTTCCAGATTGAGCCCCTAAAATCAAGAAAAGGCGATATGAGGAAGTTTGATGGCAACGATCTGGTAAATTGGATACTACAAATGGAGCAATATTTTGATCTACATGAGGTGCAACTATTACAAAAGGTACGTATTTCATCTTCATATTTAGAAATCAGATCAACTTTTATGGTATAAAGGGCTTTGTTCTTGTAAACCACTTGTTACGTGGTCAATTTTTCACGGAGGAAATGATATAACACTATGAGGATACAAAGAGAAACACCTTCTTTAGCCAATTGATAAATCTCAAACAAAAGTGTTCAATGGCAGAGCACATTGAGGACTTTCGAAAATTGAAAATAAGGGAAAATGATATTCCAGAGAAGCAGAGGATTGATGTCTCCATATGGAATTTAGAGGATAACATTCAACATTAGGTTCATCTTTAGGAACCTGATTCATTGGAGAAGGCATTTAGGTTGGCAAGAAAAGTGGAAAGCAAGATTATGGCAACAAGGAAGTCTAACCCTCACAACTATAAAGATGGAAGCGTTGTTTCTCCTAGCCTTCCACAACCTACAAGGTTGACACCAAAACAATTGTACTAAAAAAGAACAAAAGGGCTTTGTTACAATTGTGATAACAAATACATTAAAGGTCATAAATGTGCTGAGAAGAAATTATTTTGCATAGATTGTGAAGAGGAGGAAGAAAAGGTTCAAGAAGTGAAAGATCAGATCGAGAAAGAAGAAATGAATCCGACCATATCTTGTAAAGCATTGGCAAGAATTACCACTCCTCAAACTATTAAGATAGAGGGACATATCAAGAAGAAAAATGTTCAAGAAGTGAAAAATCACATCGAGCATCAAGAAATGAATCCGACCATATCTTGTAATGCATTGGAAGAAATTGCCACTCCTTAAACTCTCAAGATAGAAGGACATATCAAGAAGAAAAAGATTCAATCAGCAAAAGATCACATTGAGAATCAACAACAAGTTCTCCAACTTTTAAAGGATAATACCACTTTGGTGTAGAATCAAATGAAACAACAGGAAGATCAACATCGCAGTGAAAGAAGTTTTGATGTAGTTGATTGTGTATTTTTACGGCTACATCTCAAGCAAGCTATTTATGAGAAAGAAATGTTGGCAATACTACATGCACTTAAGAAATGGCGACCTTACCTAATCATAAGACACTTTAAGGTAAAAATGGATCATGATAGTCTTAAATACTTTTTAGAACAAAGATTATCTCTAGAAGAAAAGAAAAAATGGGTCACAAATATGTTGGGTTATGACTTTGAAATCATCTACAAAAAAGGGAAGAAAAATGTTGTTGCAGACGCACTCTCAAGAAAGGATGAGGATGCGGAAGCATTGTTTTGTGTTATTTCTATTATCCAACCAGATTGGATAAACGAAGCAAGGGATGAATGGAAGAAGGACAAAGAAGTGTGGCCACTCATTCAAAAGCTACAGAAGATCCTAGTTCAAACAATATTGCCAAAACTTAACGAGGAAGGAAAAATCATATTGGAACCTGGAGCAGTCATAGAAACAAGAACCCAACAGCTACGAAATCGATCAATTTCAAAGTCTCTCATCAAGTGGAAGAACTTACCTGTTGAAGATTCCACATGGGAGGACAAGAATTTTATACGGAAGCATCAAGAACTACTCAAGCGTTGAGGATGACACTTTTTGAAGGAAAGGGGCATGTTAGGTCCCTATACTACTAGTGTAACCCCTTATTGTTATTAGTACAACCCCCTTATTATATTGTTGTGCCCATGTAGTCCAAATATTGTTATTATTGTGCCCCATAGAAGCCCACTTTTGTTATTATTGTGCCCCATAGAAGCCCACTTTTGTTATTATTGTGCCCTTGCTTTATTATTGTTAGGTCGACTCTAATTATATTATGATCCCTTAGACTCCTATATATAGAAAGGAGGTCTTATCATTTGTATCATCCAAGAATTGTTCGTTTGTGTAATGTAAAGGAGGTTGCCCCCTCGAAGAGCCTTATTTTGAAGGCATTTATCTATCTTTTCTATATTTTTGTGAGATGGTTTCATAACATGATGGAAAATCGCGAAGAGATGAAATTAAAAACAAATAAAAATGAAGATGAAGTAGATAATTTGGAAGCAGATTGAAGAGCTTCAAACATAAGTCAAAAGTTTATCCCTCAACATGAATGATTCAACTAATTCAAGTAATCTAAATGCAATTAATTGTCTAGATTTAAATGAACCTACTCATGATTCAAGCAATTTTGCTACCTCAAATAATCACATCACATTCAACTACTCTAATGTAAAAGAACTTGCCCAAGGATTAAGTGGGTTCATTGTTATAAGAGATTATGTCATAAGTTGGTAACAAAATGTTGTGTGACTTTTGCTTTTTAATAAAGCAATTTTGTAATATTTACACGTACACAATTTCCCTCTTGATGGTTAAACATTGTTTTTGAGAAAAAAATAAATCTGAAATCCTTTTAGATTAAAAGAAACAATATGAATATTGTCGATACAAACATGTAATTTCTAAGAAAGAGCAATATGAATATTGTCGATATAACTATGTAATTCATGATGTCTCGAGATACCAACTTGAATATAATACACAAATTCTCATTATGATTAAAATAATAAAACATAAACATTTTATTATAAAAAAATATTATAATGACAATAATTAAAAATTTCATACAAAATAATATATATGGGAGAAAAAGTAATACATCCCATTTTTAAGAAGCAATACATCAAGATATGTAAGCTTCAAAATACCACACTCCTACTTTATATAATGGAGGTACCTTTGATAAAAAAACTTCTTTTATTACCACCGATTGGCATGTGAGTATACGTGTCGGGACCCTTTGGCTATAGATCCTTAGCCCCTTACGAAGTTTTCCTTTGATGCTC
This sequence comes from Pinus taeda, assembly GCA_000404065.3. Taxonomy (NCBI): domain Eukaryota; kingdom Viridiplantae; phylum Streptophyta; class Pinopsida; order Pinales; family Pinaceae; genus Pinus; species Pinus taeda. The sequence goes on from APFE030068682.1 coordinate 205,331, forward strand.
ATCGAAGCTGACACGAGCTTTGGTCCGTTAAATCTCAGTCCTTGCACATCTGATTTCTCAGCCTCCATTCATCTGATTTCGTGGCTATTTCTTTTGATGTCAATGGCGGAGGAAGACGACGTGGTAGCTGCCACAGAGCAAGTAATAAAAGAATGGACCGAAGCCTTCGACGAAGCCTCTCGGCGCGTTGAATCAATCGAGACATGTGGCATCTCGGGAGGCACAGCGGAGGCCAACAACCTTCCCAGGTTGAATGCCACGGTTCAGGACTGCCTTACTAAAATGCGATCCGTGAGGTTACGCTTGGACCTTCTCGCACAGCAACAGCCCACAGATGAGCAGATTGAATCCTGCCACCCCACATTGGAGCAATGGAACAATCAGTACAAGGCGTGGGTATTCTGTTTTTGCTTACTTTAAAGACCAAATTCTCCGTTATAGGGTTTGATGGAAGAATCTTGGGTTCTTTTTTATTCTGTGTTTTGGTGAATGACTAATCTCTTGTAGTTTTGCAGTCTCCACCTGAGGTTAAGGAATGCGAATTTAAAAGCCAAAGAGAACATTAAGAAAGCTGTTCAAGAAGAGGTAGAAAAAAAATCGCCCATTAACTCTAACATTATAAATTTTTACAAAAGAAAATGCTTTCAAAATGTGGCTTGCCAGATCGGGGAAATCGTCCTACACTATTATTGCTTGCTTCAGGGTTCAAATATTTCGATGACATATTCACTACTTGTGGCCCAAGCTTTTCATTTGCAATTGGATTAGAGGCAAGTCTTACTTAAATAAATATCCCTTTTTTCATCGCTTCTCAAGGATTATGATTTGAATATTGGAAGCTGGCAAGATGTATTGATACTATTCTAATTAATTAATTCAAATTGGGAAGGTCCAATTTGCTCCAAAAAAATATATATAAAAAAATGCTAAAATAAAACAACTTCCTTTTGATATGATTCCAGTCAATTAATCCCAATTGGGAAAGGGCGATCTTGCAACTTCAAGATAAAAGAAAATACAAAAAAAAAAAATCCATAAAGCATATTAGAAAGCGTAAGTTTCCTTATATATGAAATGAGCCACAATGAAATTTGGTAAATAATTGCCAGAGCAAAAAAATTATAAAATTCACTATTATGTTTCCATTGTTTGAATCTTGCAAAATACCTTCTTGTCTCTTCTGTCTTGAATTTCAGGAGATGCTGCCATAATCTGGACTTTGGCAGGTAACATTGCGTGGCTGAATCTGGCATATAACATTGCCAGTATAAATTCTCGAGGTCCTTTCCTACCTGTATAACTAGGCCCAGTCCTGAAATGGCAAGTCTGCGATTAATTACCAGTCCTTAAACATCCAAAATTCAAAATTTTCCAATAAAATGTGGCAAGCCCAGCATAATTTGCATAAATTAGACTGGCAAGAGGTCAAAAAAAATCTCATAGTGCCAGTCGGGGCAAGTAAAGATGTCCAAGAGTCCAAACTTTGATAATTCTATCATGGCAAGTACCATCAGTTTTATGAAAATTGAAAATCAATTTCAGAGTATCTCATCAAGTGGAAGAACTTACCCGCTGAAGATTCCACATGGGAGGACAAGAATTTTATACAGATGCATCAAGAACTACTCAAGTGTTGAAGACAACATTTTTTTAAGGAGAGGGGCATGTTAGGTCCATATACTACTAGTGTAACCCCTTATTGTTATTAGTACAACCCCCCTATTATATTGTTGTGCCCATGTAGTCCCCATATTGTTATTATTGTGCCCCATAGAAGCCCACTATTGTTATTATTGTGCCCTTGCATTATTATTGTTAGGTCAGTTTTGATTATATTTTGACCCCTTACACTGCTATATATAGAAAGAAGGCCTTGTCATTTCTATCATCCAAGAACTGTTCATTTGTGTAATGTAAAGGAGGTTTCCCCCTCAGAGAGGCTTATTTTGAAGGTGTTTATCTATCTTTTCTATCTTTTTATGAGCTGGTTTCATAACATTTGGTATCAGAGCTTTGGATTCTAGGGTTTCGCTGCTCCAAACTGGTCATCGTGGAATTTTCGCTACGAATTTTCAAAAGCTAAAAAAAAACCCATTCGAGAAGAAATCGGTCTTAACCTCTGGTCTGAATTTCAGATCTTGTCTCGCTATATTTTAGGAGATATGATCTGAGGAAGTTAGGGTTTTTGCAAGCTCCAGAATTTCATCTCAAATAGGTCATCGTGGAATTTTCGCTATAATATAGTTTCTACGAAGGTTCAGACTCTGAAATTAAAACCCATTTGAACCAAAATCTTGGTGAAGCTCGGTTCCAAATTTTAGACATTTTCTTGCTATATTTTCAGAGATATAATTTGAGGAAGTTAGAGTTTTTGTAGATTCCCAAATTACATTCTAAACAGGTGACCTTGGGAAAATCGTCATACCTTTCTCTATGAGCATCATATTGAAATTTCGTAAGAAGTTACAAGAAGAGGACGGATTTTTAGTTTTCGTTGTCTATTTTTCAAATCCTAAGGTTGAAACAATTACACGTCGCACTTTGTACAAGTACGCTCTACTGAACCTATTGTAATCAGGTTATCGTGGGAGATTTGACATAAATCTTCCTTATAGAATCCAATCTTAATCAGACTTGCGGGGTTGGAAAGAGAACACAGAGCGCTACTACAAGACCCAATTTCAGAACTTGGAGATATGAAATTACAGAGTTACAGTCGTTTCAAGATTGAGCACCTAAAATCAAGAAAAGGTGATATGAGGAAGTTTGATGGCAAGGATCTGGTAAATTGGATACTACAAATGGAGGAATATTTTGATCTACATGAGGTGCAACTATTACAAAAGGTACGTATTTCATCTTCATATTTAGAAATCAGATCAATTTTTATGGTATAAAGGGCTTTGTTCTTGTAAACCACTTGTTACGTGGTCAATTTTTCACGGAGGAAATGATATAACACTATGAGGATACAAAGAGCAACACCTTCTTTAGCCAATTGATAAATCTCAAACAAAAGTGTTCAATGGCAGAGCACATTGAGGACTTTCGAAAATTGAAAATAAGGGAAAATGATATTCCAGAGAAGCAGAGGATTGATGTCTCCATATGGAATTTAGAGGATAACATTCAACATTAGGTTCATCTTTGGGAACCTGATTCATTGGAGAAGGCATTTAGGTTGGCAAGAAAAGTGGAAAGCAAAATTATGGCAACAAGGAAGTCTAACCCTCACAACTATAAAGATGGAAGCGTTGTGTCTCCTAGCCTTCCACAACCTACAAGGTTGACACCAAAACAATTGTACGAAAAAAGAACAAAAGGGCTTTGTTACAA
>APFE030068687.1:0-11564 GCA_000404065.3 Pinus taeda
GAAAATTCATTTTGCAACAAAGTTAGGGTTTTATAATTGCATACATTTTCATGAGATTTGCATTAGCTTGGATTTCACTGCCAATCTTGTTTCTAAGCATACTATAATATCTCGTCCTGAAGCACTATTATTAGAGTAGACGTTGGTTAAAATTAGTAGACTTGTGGAATTCTTGTTTAATGGTTGATTGCTAAAGATCACTACTTGGGGTTTGTACAGTAGTAGGCACTTCAGAGAAGACATCTACAGGTAGAGGCATCAATATATTTGGCAACTTGGTCACTTGATCTTTAGGTCAAGTCTTGTAGTAAGGGTTTCATCATTTCTGTAAGGGTTTTAATATTGAAGTACTATTGTACATTCGAAGTAAATTGGAAGTAACGGTTTTTGTTGAAGATCATTGTAAGTGAGTCATTTCCCCTAGTACAAGAGTCCACAATAGTTTGCAAAATTTTACTCATTGTAAGTGAGTCATTGTCCCTGGTACAGGAGCCCAAACTAGTTGGTATGATTCATTATCATTTTAGGGTGGTTAGGTGGTGCTATGAAGGTGGTTGAAGTCACCTTCAAGTTGTAGCCTGAAAAAACTTCAAGGTGGTAAGGTGGTATTAGGGAAAGTTGGAGCTTGCAAGGGTGTTAGAGCATCTTTTCACCAGCAGTTGATAGAACCACAATATTGGAGCGGCCTTCCAGTTGGAGCTGAAAAATTGAACATTTTTCTAGAGTACTAGGGAGTTGGGGTTTACCTTTTCGGTTGGAGCTGAAGCATTTTATGTACTCAAAAATTTATTGGAAAAGTGTTCGATGGCTTATCCACCGAAAGGGTTTCCACCTAAAAACTTCTTGTGCAACGTTCTCTTGATGTGTTGATGCTGCATATATTGTTAATGCTCAAAAAATATAAATAAGGTACTAATTGATAAGAAATATTTATTCACCCCTCTCAGTATTTCAAACATGTTTATCCAATCATGAATGCATAATGAAATGGAATGAGAGAGTGAGTTTCATATATGAGAGAACACACGTGCAAATGTGTGTTAGATTTATTGTGTGCACTAGACTCAGTGAGGCTGTAGGTCGCAAATTTATAGTGCATTGACAAGTCATTGCAAATTCAAAATGTGATTTGTGACCAGGGGTGAACGATGTTCAGGGAAGGACACAAATTGCAATTTCACTGGCTAGTGAAGTTTCCAGTACAAATTGTGATTACGACGTGCGACTGGGTCAAAAAAATTGAAGTTTTGAAACTTAAGGATAGGCTTACTAGAAAGCAATGGAAACACTAGCTAGGTTGAAGGAAGAGTTAAACCCTAGGAAACCATAAGGAAAAGCATGATAGGAAGTTGAGTAAGGGGGGCTCCAAATTTTGGAAAGGTCGAAAATTTGGGGTTGTAGTGGCTACAACACAATCCTTCCATCATCTATTTTTCATAAGCAAGTTCTTATGTTGTGTAGGCAAGTCTTCCATTCAAATTTTGAATTTTGAGGAAGGTTATTGATTATGGCACCTGTTTCTGGATTTTCGCATATTCACTTCGAATCTCATTCAGCCACTCTGGAAAAACAACCAAAGCTGCAAGTAATGATGGTTCTTTGCCTTTCCTAGATAAAGCATCTGCCACTACATTGTCCTTTCCCCTTTTATGTAATATCTCCATGTCAAAAGCAATAATTTTTTCAATCCACTTTTGTTGTTCTTCAAAAAGTATTTTTGTTGTAGGAGGAATTGGAGACTGTTATGGTCTGTTCGTATGGATAACTTACTTTCCAAAAGATATTGCCTCCACTTGGATAGTGCGTGGATAATAGTGAGGATTTATTTGTTGTATGTAGATTTAAGAAGTTCTCGCATATTGATGTTATTGCTTTCGAAAGCTATTGGATGACCATCTTACATTAATATTGCTCCTATACCAAAACCTAATCACACTCAATTACAAATGGTTGTGATTAGTCTGGAGTTTCCAATATAGGGGCTTTATTTGTAACTTCCTTCAAGTCTTCAAAACACGTTTCTGCTTCATCATTCCATCGAAATGAGTTCTTCTTTAGAAGGTTCATTAGGGGTGCGGTTACATGGGCATAGTTTTAATAAATCTTAGATAATACGCATCAATCCCAGGAATCCTCTTAGCTTGGAGATATTATATGGTTTGCACCATTAATCCTTTGGATATTATATGTCCAAGATACGCTACTTCTTCTTTGCCAAAAGTGCATTTGGACTTCTTGGCATAGAACTAATGCTCTTCTAATGTAGTAAGAACTAGCTCGTTCATCGTAGCTTGGAATGTTGTTAGTGCATTGGTTAACCCAAAAGGCATTACTTTAAACTCGTAATGACCTTCATGTGTTTGGAATGTCGATTTTGCTGTCTTCCAACCTTATCCTGATTTGGTAATGCCCTGACCTTAAGTCCAATTTTGAGAAGTATTTAGCTCCATGTAGTTCATCCAACATTTCATCGATAAAAGGAATTGGAAACTTATTTTTCATTGTTATTTTGTTTAGTCCTCGATAATCGACACATAATCTGAACGATCCATCTTTCTTTCGAACTAACACAACTAGAGAAATACACATACTTTTACTTTTTATGATGATACCACACTTTAAAAGATCTTGGACTAATCTCTCAATTTCAGCTTTTTGATGATGTGGATATCAATATGGTTTGATGTTGATAGGAATTGATCCTGCTTTGACTTCTATTGTATGCTCGATTTCTCTTTTAGGAGGCATCTTCAGTGAGCTCTTCGAATACTTTTTCGTGCTTTTGAATTAGCTCCTGGACTTCTCGTGCTTCTTCATTGACCAAATTTGAAGTTAACATTTCTAATTGATGACATCGTACTACATAAGCTAGTACTCCCTTCCGAATCATTTTCATCATCTGGGATGATGATACAATTTGTTTCTCAGGTGGCTGGAATCCATATAACTTGTACTTCTGCCCTTCCCAGTTAAATTTTCTAAATTGTTTTTGATGGTTGGCAGAGTAAGTGCCTAGGGTTTGTAGCCATTGGATACCTAAGACCACATCCACTCCTCCTAATGGTACAATTTAGAACAGAGATTCTAGATTACAACCTTGAATATGCAATTTGACTTGATGGCATTTCCTTAGCTTTTCAATTTTCTTGCCGTCAGCTACCATAACCTTCATGTTCGGCATGGGAAATGTGAAAATGTTGAGTCTTTTCGCCATGGTTGAGTCCAAAAAATTGTGGGTTCTACTGGTATCGATCAAAACCATTACATTGTTCTTCTTGATATGTCCTTTTCATTTTAATGTTTGGGGTTGTGATATACTTGTCATCGCTGATAATGATACTTGCGGAATACTCTCATCATCTACTTCTGGAGAAAACTGTGGCGAATCTTCAATTCCTTCTACATCTGATTCTTCATTGTTTGAATCATTGGTTGCTTCACATGTATACAGGTTCTTGGGTTCTTTCCCTTTAGTACATTTGTTTCTCAGGTCTCATTTTTTGCCACAATGTATGCATTTACCTTCTTTCATTCTTTGCATTTCCAAATTAGTTTTGTCTCCTTCACGAAGATGTGGTGGAACATATTTTGTATTATCCGTGTTCACAACTTGGGAAAATATTCGTCTCAAATATACTCTTTCAACCTTCAGCCACTGCATTTTTTCGTATTTCTTTTCAACAACTTTTTCCTTATGTTTAACTACCTCTATAGAAGTGATGTCATGAAGCTCGAGCTCAGCCTAGATATGGGGTTTAAGTACTGTAGTGTACGATTGAATGAGACGAGTTTTTGATAATCTAGGTACTCGTGTAGCTAAAGTTTTCCATTCTCGAGTGTATTCGTCCACATCTCCCTTTTGTTGAAATCTGGTGAGTTCTGAGAAGAACTCTTCTTCCTTGACACCTTGGAACCTTTTAAAGAACGCATTTTTGAACTTCCTCTAACTGATAGCAAGTGCCGTCTTTTTCCATGACATACCAATTATATGCTTCGCCTTCCATTTTCATGGAAGCACGCCTGATCTTTTCGTCATCATTGTCAATAGTGTAAATCTCGAAATATTCTTTTGCTTTATTGAACCAAGCAACGTTGCATTTTTTGTTACATCATTGGACAACTCAAGTTTTGCTCTTCGTTGATATGTACCTATTGATGAAACGAAGAAGGGGTATTGATTTGAAAACGACATATTTGTGTATGGATTCAAGAGCTGCCTATTTTCAAAATTCGTGTTACTATTTTCTTGATTAGGCATGGAAGATGTCTTTGGAGAGTCAGGTTTCTCATGTGAGTCTAACGAATTTAATGAATATGGAGAATTGAGATGTTGAGTAGCTTCATTATTCTGGGGTATTTGATCAGGTGTAATCTTCATCTTGTCACAAACACAGGTCAACAATACCATCGTTGGATCCACCTTATCTGAAAGGATTGTCTGATCCTTTTTAAATTCGTTCTGGTTCTGCTCGAGCTGATTCTCTATTCTCTTTGTTGTATCCTAGAGTACCTTGATTGTTTCGCCCTATCTGGTCACCTTAGTCCCAAGGTCTAATAATCTTTTATTGAAATCAACCATCAACATTGATGAAGTCATTGCTCGGGTATGTGGTGGTGTATATTTATCCATATTAACTCTTTTTCTTAATTTGACCCTAATTTTTCTTAATTAATTAATTAATTAATTATATAACTTATGATATATAATTTATATAGTCATACGAGTTATGAAATTATGTGACTGGTCACATTACTTGGTCGTGTCCCTGAAAAGGTGATGATTGTCTTATGCTACCTCCACTAGCAGACACCCTCGCTGATAGAGCACAAATAGGTAGTGGGCAGTGTTGGGGAAGGGGTCGACTATTATATCCAGTCAGGAGTTAAGGCTGATAAGGACAGGGCCGAACAGAGGGGTGACAGAACAATTGGTTTTTCGGCACACTGGTGCAGGGATGAACGAAACAACATCGGGGTGCAGGGTCGAGTGATGACACGCAGTGGAAGACAAGTAGAATGGTGAAATATGGAGTTCAACCGAGTCAACGAGTTGTAAGGGAACGTACAGGGAACAACAGATGTGGACCAACGATGGTGAGGGTGTGAGGGAAGTGTGGAATGGATGTTGAAACTAGCACAGGCATGAGGATTCGATCGCTCTGATACCAAATGGAGCGTTCAAGCTCTTTAATTGACAAAACATGAATATTTATATTTATTAATGATTGAATGATGATACAATTGTGGGAGGCCCCTGGCTTAAATATTGCCTCGGGTGCCTCTTGGTGATCATGCCCTTTTGCCTAGTTTAACTAATCATTACAGAGATAATTAATACTTGATTTTTACATAACAGACTTCGGATATGTTCTCAAGGAGGCTCGAACCTATCATCATTTAAAGGCTTGGATTCAGATTGAAGGAAGCCCAGACCTAAAAAGAAAACACGAGCTATTCTGGAAGACTGTTAGAAACTCGGACCTAAAGATTTTTCGAGCTCAGACCTAACAAGACCTTTGTTTAGGATTTTGGACCAGTTCACAGTGATACAATTGCAACCCTACTTGGTGACACTTCTTTCCAAATTAATATTCAAGTTGCAGATCCATTGAGAGCATATAATTGCAGGAAGAGTGACACCTTCAGATTGTAGTCTCAGACCTATTGACAGTTGCAAGTGATTGTTGAGGATTTAACTCTGGATTACTACAATGACTCGATTGTAGGCTTATATGTGACATATTGGAAGCCAATGACATATTGAAAGAACCATTGCACTCCTTGTAAATATTATTGGTAGAGCTATTCTGGAGCTATATTCAGATCTGTTACTATTTGGTGATATTCAGACCTTGGAAAGTTCTCGACTCAGTTCATTCTTATTGCAGACCTTGAGGCAGCTTGTTGAGAAAAATTAGGGCAACCTCCTTAAGGAACCTTTGTGTTGAATAAAATATAACAAACTATGGAAGCACTATTGAAGCCTTGAAGAAGAGCTTACAACAATCTTGAGAGAGCCTTCTTTGGAATAACATTCAAATTTATTTAGAGCAGATTTTGGAAGACAACCTTTAAGCAAATTTTGGAGACTTGAAAAATACCTTGAAGACTTGTTCTAAAGAAGACCATTTACATCTTGAAGGTCTCTTGGAGTCACAATTGAAGGCTTGTAGAAATTTTTTTTGGAGACACTTCGTGAAAACAAATCCTGAAGTAACCTATTGAAGAATTCATTAAAGGAGGTATTGTTATTGAATATCAAAATGAAGTAATCCTTGAAAAATATTGTTTGTGTATCATGAAGAAATGTGGAGATATATTTTAAGGTTCATAAAGTCGTCATTCATAATCTAAGTGAAGGCATTGTTGAAGGTGAACTTGAAGATATTGTTAGGGCTTGTTGCAGAAGATATTGGGAGCCTTGAAGAACAATTGAATTCCTATTGAAGATCTGAAGTAGTGGGTTGGAGCCCTAGAGGATTGGAGTCCTCAAGAAGACCAAGTTGGTGCTTGGAAAAACACAGGTTGGAGTTTGGTAAGCTAAAGATTGGAGTCTTCATCTAGGGTTGGAGCCCTGAACGTTATTATACTTGATTCATTGTAAAGAGGATTAGAGTTCTCATCAATCTTATTAATAAAATGATTCATCTTGTTATAAATAAGCATTGTAAAAATAAATATTGATTCCCCCCCCCCCCCTCCCCCCTTGTTAGTGTTCCAACACCTTCGTTTGTGCTTGATTAGATTTCTGCTCATTGTGTAATATATGTTATCAAACCAAAAATTGAACTTGACTTCGTATCTTCCATGTAAGTCAAGGGCCAATCTATTGTGCCTTGTCGCATTTTGAAATATTGTTCTCTATAGGTTGACACCAAAAATTGAACTTGACTTCGTATCTTCCATGTAAGTCAAGGGCCAATCTATTATGCCTTGTCGCATTTTGAAATATTGTTCTCTATAGGTTGACACCAAAAATTACTCAGAAACGATGAGTCCAAAACAATTGCACCAACATTCCTTCAATGCATGCTATGTAACTAAACCTTTCTGCAAAGTTTGAAACTGAGATCAATCACCAATCACGGTAACCATAGAGCTCAAAATTGATTATTTTTCACAAGTGTTTATTTTTCTTTATGAGTTATTCTTCAATCTCACTCCCACGAATCATAATCCTACAAGATATTTCAAACCATAACATATTATATCCATATGTTTGTTGTTTTATCCACACATGCACTATATATATATATATATATATCAATCGTTTGTTGTTGGACATGTATGTGTATCACAACTAGGATGCCAACGATCTACAATATATGAATATTCCGGACTTGTGACCTTTGCTCCATATGACATCCTTAGAATTATAACACAACATGTATTTGTAATAATAATAACTTCGCAATGACCATAATCAAGACTGAAACTTCTTTACACATCTTTGTAAAATAGGTCCATATCAAACAAAACACTTAACCTTGCTTGGAACTCAAACCTCAAAACAAAACACAAAATTTGGTATTATGTAAAGAACAAAGTTCGTATACTCAACAATAATCTTCAGAATACTTCAAACACAGACACACATTGTAGGACAAGTAATTGTATATTGAATATTATTTAAAATAATTGATTGATGATTACAAATGAGAGTGAGGGTTCGCTTATATACCTAGGCAGATACCTCTTCATTTTTTTTATTATTATTGTTTTCATTATATATATATATATATATAATATTCATAAAATTGTCTTCCTCTTCAAAAAACTTTGTCCTCAAAGCTTATCGCTAATAAGATGTGTCATTTGTTTCTTGTTTTGCAATTTGATTGTATCTTCTATGAATTCTTGGAGTTGTCATTTTCATTGATACAAGATGATAGCAACCTCTGAGTGATAAACAAAATTGTCGCACTAAAAAGGGATCTGACCATCCTAAGTTAATCTTTTGCGGAATCTTGCGGTGATTGGAAGCTTGTGATGACTTGTTATCACATGATTGAATTGTATTAACTTCAATATTCTTTGAAACATAAGTTTGTTGTTTATGCTCTGAGTGATACTGATAAGTAGATTGATTGAAAAGTCTGGTCATATGATTCATATGTCGATAATGAGTTCTTCTAGTTGGACTTTCCCTTATCATGTATGTGGCAGTTCCCTGATTTACTTCAGGTACCGTTGTTGTTGAGTTGGCTATTGAATCATCACTTGGAATTTTCATTGTTTGAACTACAAAATTTGAACATGTTTTAACTTCTATTGATTTCCAATCTTTTTGAGTTCTGATATTGACTAGATCAATATTTGTTCATTTATCTTTAACTTGAAATGTTACAACTGAGGACTTCAATACTTCTTCTTAAGTTGTTTTAACTTGTCATTTAGTGACTTCTTGTCACTTTTAAGCTTTTTTATTTGCATAAGAAGGTTTTGGTCATGATTCCTTAGATGAAAAGCTCTTTCTTTCTGGATTGTTGACTTTATTCCTAGTATATTCCTCATCTTTTAAACATTTGATTCGTTCTAGTAACCTTTGAAAAAGGTCTTTTAAGCACAATTTTCTTCTTCTTTCTCTCATATAATTTCGTTGAGTTTCTTCTCGGAACCTTCCTTTTTTTGTTCTAATTTTTGCTTCTTACTTTTACACTTTTTGAGTTGCACAAGTAGTTTATGATTTTGATCCTTCAAGCATGAATTTTCTTCGATTTTGTTAGATATGATTTCTTTAAGCTCCTTTTGCTTCTTTAACATTGTTTCTTGATTCTCTTGTAGCATCAGTTTTGAAATATACTTAAATTATTATGATGAAAGCATTATCAATTCTGACTTCCTTGTCATGCACTAGAAGGTGATTATCTTCTTCTTATAAGGAAACATCAAAATCTTTTTTTCTATGTTTAACATGAAAGTACCTAATATTTTTAACCAAGGTTGACCAAAATTTATGTCAATCTTTGGGTTAAACATAGTTATGACACGAAATTGAGAGACACATTCATAGTGGTCAATTATTACTTGTAAATCATTAATTTCATAATCTTTTTTTGCCAATACTTTGTTTTGTTCTTCTATGTTTGACTCTAGAATTAATAATTGATTTGCCAAATTAACATTAATTTAATTTTTCTCTTCACTTTTGTCGATAACGATATTAATCTCCTTCCCTTGAGTATTCCCTTTTAATATAAGTAATCTACAATATGCAATTAAAAGACCTTCATAGGAAAAAATTTCTTTCTTATTTCTAGATTATACTCCATTTTTCTCCATCGAAGGCCTGAATGACGAAACTAGGAAAAATGGAGAAACTCCAACTCTTGTAGTGAAACGCTTCAACGACAACAATGTGAAAGAATTTCGACGGCCAAAAAACTTGGATCGGAGAATGCAACTTTGTGCAGTGATTGAGCAATTAGAGGATCAAACAACTTTGATACCAATGTATCAAACAAGGTTCATATACTCAGAGGAATGTTTTGATACCAATGTAACGAACAAATTTCGTTTACTCAACAATAATCTTCAAAATACTTCAAAGACAAAGACATCCATTTGTAAGACAAGTAATTGTATATTGACTATTATATAAAAGAATTATGTGATGATTACAAATGAGGGTGCGCCTGCTTGTATATTTGGGCAGATACCTCTTCATCAATGATCGTGTCCTTAGAGACATACCTCTTCATTAATTAATTACTAGGTAATTAATCATTATTTATTATTATTGTTGTTTACATTATTTGTATTATTTTATATATATTTTATTCATAACATTGCCTTCCTCTTCATAAAGTTGTCCTCAAAGTTATCGCTGACAAGATGTGTCATCTGCTTCTTGTCTTGTAATTTGTTCGTTACATTGATATCAGAGCATTACTCTGAGTATACGAACCTTGTTCATTACATATTATTTGTAATTGATTAGCAATCTTTATGAGGAATAAAAAATAATTCTCTTACTTTGGCCTCAACTCCTTCTAGTTCTGGAATGTCTTTCTCCACATTCCTGGAACTTGTTTTCTTCATTCTTTGTTGCTCACCCTCAACTTTGACAGACCATCACTCAACGTGTTGGTACTTCAAACTTCCTCTTGTTCATTGTTAATTAAGTTATTCTTTCGGACTTGTTTTCTCACAGTTGGTTTGAATGGTTTTTCCTTTAACCTTGCTTGTCTCTTGTCTTAGGGTTGCTCTTTAACAACCTCGCTCTGATACCATGTTGATTTTTCTAATAATAGAAACTGATTCTTTAATCATGATAATTAATTCCAATGATTTGTATTCTCAAGTTGTCTTATGTCACTTATATCATTAAGCAATTATACATAGAAATCTTAACTATAATGTAATAATAATCATAGGATCATAAAGAGAAAACCATACACAAAAGAGACACAAGATTACCCTAGACCCTGGGAAAACCAAACCTTGTGGAAAACCCGAATAAATTTTCTTCTAAAGAGAATTCAATCTTCAACAAAGTTTACACTAAAATTTGTCTAGAAATTTGTGTCAATTCTCAAGCACAAATACTAGTGTGATTGTTTCGGATACTCGTGTAATTGTTTCAGATGAGATGTTGTTGATTGGATGATATATTTTAATGTCTTCTTTGTGCATTTATAATGGTCACATAAGTGCCCAAGGGTCACCTCTAATGGTGAGACCGACTTAGGCTTCTTGGAGCCTACATAAACCAATATCAAAATTGAATTGAATTTTACTATTTATAATTTCTTTTTGCTCATTTGGAATTCTCATTGGCATGCGGGAATACCTCCTGATGCTACAAAAATAACACTATCAAAGGGTTTATTGTCCCAATGAGTAGACTCACATAGGGTCTACCCATACCAATTGATAGCTTCATGAAGGATTACATGTATTAATGGAAAAATACTTGTGAAGTTTGCTTGTTTTAGTGCAAAACTAGTGGAGGATTTTTCCTTTAACCCATATTAGAAAACAAGCCAGACGAGGTTTTTGGTTGTTGCACATTGCTCATTTCCATATCTCATTTAATTTTCAAGTACATAGCGTTGGGGTGAGCTTTGAAAGTAAGCTTAATGCATCTTGTCCTTGTCAACTCATGGTCCCAACTCAAGGGTGATATAGCCATAATCTCTCTTTTTAGAACCATTGAACCAATCAATTTCTAAAACCATGTGAAAGCAGGAACAAGGAACAAGAAAACCTCCTCCTCCGTTCCATAACACGAAACTCTTCCCTAAAAAAGAATTGCAACTGGAAACCTCCTTTTTCACCTCTTGCCACCTCCTTGAAGAAGGACCCTGTTGATTTTTAATGTACCTTGGACAAGTGGTTTCCCATGGGTTAGTCTCTACCTAGAGAAAAGTGTCCAAAATAATTATTTTCATAAGTGTGACTTTATCAAGTGAAAGTGACTTTACAAAGTTAAAGTGACTTTACAAGTGGTAAAGCCAATGTTAAATTATAAAGTGAACAGTGACTTTAGACATAAAGTACAATGTGGGTACTTTATTTAATGGGTGAGTTAAAAAATAGAAAGTCAGAATTAAATGCAGATT
>APFE030068697.1:0-84537 GCA_000404065.3 Pinus taeda
TTTCGTACAACAAGTCCGGCAACACTACCGCTTAACTTCTTGAAGTCAAGCTCCATCGGGGTAGTCACGGGCTTGTAGTCCACCATACCAAATCTCTCCAATATTTTCACCACGTATTTTCCTTGAGATAGGAAAATCTCCCCTGGTTTCTGCGAGACTTCCAGTCCTACAAAATAGTGCATCAGTCCTAGGTCTTTTATCTCGAACTCGAAAACCAACTCCCTCTTACATTTGAGAATGGGAGGGTCTGCACCTATTAGAAAGAGGTCGTCAACGTACAACACTAGTATGAGAGGTTTGTCATCTTCAACCTTAAAGTAAAGGTTAGGGTCAACTTCACTCCTAGTGAATCCCAGCTTCATCAGGTAGCTATCGATCCTCTCATACCATGCTCGGGGTACCTGCTTGAGCCCATAGAGGGCTTTCTTCAACCTGCACACATGAGATTCTCGATCATGAGTTTCAAATCCTTCATGTTGCTCCACATAGACCTCCTCTTTGATCGAACCATGCAAGAACGTGGTCTTGACATCCATCTGATGTAGGTTCCATCCTTGCGAAGCAGCAAGGGCTATGATCGAGCGGGTGGTGGTATATCGGGCAACACGTACAAAGATCTCGTCATAGTCTATACCTTCCTTCTGAGAGAAGCCACGAGCGACAAAACGAGCCATATACTTTTCCACACTTCCATCAACTACATGCTTTATCTTGTAAAGCCATTTCGAAGTGAAAATTGCTTTGTCCTGGGGTCTAGGGACCACATCCCAGACATTGTTTTTCATGATGGACTCATATTCCTCAATCATAGCATCCTTCCATACTTGATGCTTGACAAGCTCTGCGAATGACGAAGGCTCATTTTGGATGATCATGCTCATGATGGTCAAGTATCCCTGATACCTGGTCAGCTTCTTACTTTCCCGGAAGGTTCCCCTAGGTGCAACGTGCCCTTCAGCATCATCAAGTGTCCCCCTAAGCCATGGAGGCCTCTTCCTAGAAGAGGAAGGCTCTTGCGGAGGGGGATCAATAAGATCCATAGGTTCTGTTGACCGCTGCGTGTCAACTACCCATAGCAGTACACCCCCTTTTCTTCGCAAAAAGGGATAGCGCTTGATCGACATGTTCGTGCCATTCGACAGTCATCGTCGACCTTGATCATATTAAGTTGTAAACCCAATCTGCATTTTGAAATTGTAAATAATCTTAGCAGAGTTGAGTCATGTATGTAAATTGCCTAGGTGGACCTAATTTTCTAGTGATAATCTGCATTCCGGAAGGTTTTTCGTCTCACCGGTCCATGATCGGCAGAGTTTTCCTTCAACCTGACCCCAAAACCGAAATGAAATTTGTCATTAGAGTCTTAGGAGAATCCTAGTGTGTTAATCTGCTAGATTATGTTTGGTCACAGGACTGGGTGGTCTATGAGGGTCTATGTCAAAGGGCTTTTTCCCCCTTGAGATGTAAAATTGTGAAAGTCATGATGTAAAGTGTCTTGAGGGTTAGGAAATATTTTAATCCCCTCATGGGTCTTAAGTCCTAAGTCCTAGGGAAATTTTTCCAAAGGCTGAGTTTGAGGATCCATAATAAAATAATAATAATAAATAAATAAAATTAAGAAATTAAAAATATATCATATATATATAATATATATAAAAATAAAAAATAAAATAAAAATTTGAAAAATAATAAAGATAAATAGAAAAAAACTTAAAAAAAAATAAACAATAAATATTAAGAATTTAAATTTTTAATGCATTAAAAATTCGACGGATAAGATTAAGATATCTTGATCCTCATCGACGGTCGAGATCTTTTGACGTGGATCACTCAAACTAGCCGTTGGGAATTTTTCCCTTAAATAGGGTGCTAGGGTCATTTGAGATCATATTCGATTCTGTGAGTTTGTGCTGAAGAAGCTCTTCTTGTAAACTTTTCTGGCGCTAATAAAGAAAGACTTTGGGGTCGAAATCTTGCTGGTGTTACTCTCCTTGAAGTGTTGTGAAGCTATTTCATTTTCTGCATATTTTAATTTTCAGCCATTAATAACAGCTTAATGAAGAGTATTGTTGAGCATAGGTATCTTTGTTCACTTGCAGGGGTTTGAATGGTATTAGGGTTTCTGAAGTAATGGCAGGTATCTCTATTGCATTGGAGATCTAGTACTATTTTTCCTCTCTTTATTGATGGTTAAAATGAGCTGTACAGGAATATCTTGTTGAAGAAGATTAATGGGTGTTTGGGGAAGTTCTCGGCTGAACCAGCCAACTCCCGCAAGCATTTTCTTGCAGAGCCTAGCTAGTTTTGATTATGGGTTAATCATTTAGTTTGTTTTATTATTTGCATGAGAGGTTTCTTCAATATTTTCATCGTAAATCTGAAGTTCTAAAAAAAAAAAATTTGATGATAACTGACAAATCTGGCTGTTATAGGGCCATAGATCTGTAAATGCTGCAACTGTTGGGCTGATTTAAGGTTTCAAATTTTGTTTTGTACACATTATTTTTGCGCCTGGTTTCCTTTTGCAGATTGCAGATACAGGATTGAGAAATTCTTCAGGGTTTCTGAAGATATCCGAGGGTTTATCAGTGTTGTCTGGTGTTCAGGGTTTTCAAATTTTATCTAAAAAGGAATCTGCAGCGATTTCATCTCCAGCCATCAATCCATCTCCACGTTGTTGCCCACTCAGCAATCTGTTCACTTTGCATTATATCTCACGCAGCCATATCCCATCATAGCTTCTCTGTCGTGCAAGTTTTCGTTTCCTTCTTCACGCCAAATAGCAATCACGCTCTCTGCCTGTCCAATCACCCACACGTTTTATTTTTCTTATCTCTTCGATTGCCCTTACTCCAACGTATCATCACCATTCAGCAAACCCACCTCACCTGCAATTGCATCCATTACGCGTGCCATTTTTGTCCCTCCCGCGCGCAGTCATTACCTCAACCAATCCTGCAAGCGTTCCCTTCTCCGCCGTCACGAGGCTGCAAAGACAAGACCACGTCCTAACTTTTACGGGCCAGGGTTTTGAGTTGAGTTTCATTATACACTGGATTTCTTATGCGTTCATTCTTCCTGCGTTCATCATCGCTGCTCAACTTGCAGCCTTCTTCGCGTCCTTATACAAGCTTCATCTCGCTGCACCCTTGCCAAACGCATCGTTGCTGAGCTCTGCCACCACCCCGTTTTCTGTTGCTGTTCAATTTCAAGGGTTAACGCAGTTTATCTGACCGACGGGCCACCTGCAAACCTGCGTGGGTTTCTTCTACTCTTCGTTGCCGCCGTCAAACTCCACAGCCCGCACGCGAGCCTGCAAACACATAACAAACTCGAATTTTTGGTTTTGATATGAGTCGTAAGTTTCAAGCTTAGAAGCTTGGCGTTAGCATCATTTTATAGCATAGGTCTTTTTGTTTGTTTGATAATTCTATAGCGTAGATTTAGATGTAACAAAAATTAAAATCGTTTTTTTTTCATTTTAGATTTTGTTTTAGTTACGT
The DNA here is from genome assembly GCA_000404065.3 of Pinus taeda. Lineage (NCBI taxonomy): Eukaryota > Viridiplantae > Streptophyta > Pinopsida > Pinales > Pinaceae > Pinus > Pinus taeda. The sequence continues at coordinate 3,504 of APFE030068697.1, forward strand.
TTTAGTTTTATTTTGTTTAATATATATGTATGCGTTATTTTTTTAGATCGTTTAGGTTTAATATTTTCTAAATTTTATTTTAAATAAAATAAAAATCATAAAAAAGGCTTTAGGGTTTTAGATTTTGATTTTTTTTAGTTTTAGTTTTAATTAGATTTAAATTAGAATTTTTCATTTTTTTTACTTTGTTTAAAAATTAAAAATCATAAAAAAATTATTAAAAAAAAAAAAAAAACATTTAAAAAAAAAAATCATAAAAAATATAAAAAGACTTTAAAAATTCCTTTTATTTAGACTTTAGACTTTAGATTAAATTTTAAGTTTTGTTTTAGTTTAGATTTTTAGTTTTAGAATTTTATTTTATCTGAAAAGCATAAAAATATCTTGGAAATATTTTGCCAGTTGAAGTCTTAGCTCGGGAATTTATCACGTTCTATTTTTCTTGCTGAGGCAAAAATTTTGATTAATGTTTATCGTCTTTTACGTGATTTGGCATGCTTGAAGGATCATGAATGTAGTATCTGGTTAATGTTCAAATTTACATGGTTATATGTCAAGCTTTATCTTTCGAAGTTTCAAAAACTGCTAGATCATCGTTAAAACATTGTGAAATTACTGGATATCTTGCATCATTCGAGTCATTTGATGTAAATGATTGCTCTACGGGGTTTACTTTTCTGCAGCATTTAGTAAGTAATCGTTTAAACATCAAACCCATAAGGCACTGGTCCATTAAATTAAATAAATCCATTTAGTGTCGTCCTCCTTCGTGTCTCCCAAACCAACTGGTTCACAGTTGGTCTTCCACTTTCCTACAGGGTCTACCCCCCTTAGCCGCGGGAGACAGGCTTAAACGGAGAGATCGGGGATCAGAGTGACAGCCCCTGATCTGAGCGTTGTCGTGACGATCCGTGCGACAACAGGTTCTTCCACATCGGGCATCGTCTCATCTTCCTTTTCCCTTGGTTCCCTAGTGTCAGCTTCTTTAGATCCCCTTTGAGTAGGAAGATTGTCAACTTTGCTAACAGCGATATCTTCGTCAAAGGTAATATCATGGCTAATCTCGATTTCCCTTTGACCAATCATATAGATTCTATAGCCCTTACTGTTTTCGCTATAGCCCACGAAGATTCCTTTCTTTCCAGATGCACCCAATTTATTCCTCTTCTCCTTCGGCACATGAAAATATACCGAACTTCCAAAAATTCTAAAATGAGATACGTTAGGTTTCTTACCAGTGAACATCTCTTCGGGAGTCTTGGAACCCAATGCTTGATGAGGGCATCGGTTTTGCATATATACGGCGGTATTTGCGACTTTGGCCCATAGAAACTTTGGAAGTCTTTAATCATGGAGCATAGCACGAACAGCTTCCACAATCGTACGATTCTTCCTTTCCGCCACACCATTATGCTCAAGAGTATATGGTGTTGTAGTCTCCCTCTTAATGCCAACCTCTTTGCAAAAGTCATGGAACTCATTGGATTCATACTCAGTCCCATTATCAGTCCTTAAGATCTTGACCTTCTTTTCGGTTTGATTTTCGATCAAGGCTTTGAAGTGACGAAACCAAGTGAACACTTCATCCTTCTTTTTCAAGAAGTATATCCAAGTCTTGCGAGAATAATCATCTATAAAAGTGAGGTAATATAAATATCCTCCCAAAGAGTTCACAGGCATCATACCAGATATGTCCGAGTGAACCAACTACAATATATCGGAGGTCTTGCTTTGGCTTGAGGGGAATAGCCCCCTTTTGAGCTTTTCCCTTCGGCACATCCAAGACATACACCTTCTTGCTATACTTGGAACTCGGGCATCCTTGTCACCATTTGTCTTGCATTGGGTAGAGCTTTATAATGAAGGTGAGCAAACCTCCGATGGCATAGTTCGAACTGAAGTGATGTGTCACAAGACATGACACCCAGCGGACTTCCTCCGACCTGATATAATGAAGCAACTCGAAACCCAAGAGTGAAAGCTTCCTTAAAATTCTTTTTCCATACATGTACCTTGCCATCAATGAAGGTTACCTTGTAGCCTTTGTCCTCCATTGCCGAAACGAACACCAGGTTCTTTTTGAGATCAGGTACATATAGGACTTCTTGCAAATGAATTGTATTACCCTGATTCAACTGAAGAGTGACATTCCCTACGCCTTTCACGGGATATTTTGCATTGTCCCCAAGAACAATTTCCAAGGTGGTCTCCTTTTCTATCAGTTTAGAGAGAGCTTCTTTGAAACCAGTTAAGTGCCTTGAGGCACCACTATCAATAAGCCAATTTCCCAGCGTGTCCAGGGGAGCAATAGTAGAGGGGGTCACTGGTAGACAATATTCATCTTGCTTATTGTTTACAACGTTAGATTCATACTTGGAGTTTCTTTCCTTCTTGAAGGGTTGTCCTCTTCCTTGATTTCCGACATTTCTTTTACCTCTACCATTGGACCTGCCATTCCTTTGATTGCCTCGAGAGTGATTTTGTTCATCGTCATAGTGTGAGTCCCTTTTATCAGGGCAATCCCTCACATAGTGGCCCATTTTGTTGCAGTTGTAACATCCACCCTTTGGTCCAGCCTTTCCTTTGGATTTAGACCCATAATTGTTTCTTCTTTTAGCATGAGAAGAAAAGGCAGAGGGATGGCCTTTAAGTGCGGGTATTTCTTGTTCTTCCATCCTTGTCTCTTCTTGAATACATCTAGCCATCAATTTCTCAAATCCTAGGATGGCATTATTGTTGAGAAGAGTAGTCCTGATTCCTAAATATATATCATTCCGGTGGCAGTCCTCCAAGAGTTGTGATAGTCATTTCCCTGTGAGGAACTACTTCCCCAATAGATAGGAGATCATTCTTGATCTCGATGATCCTTAAGAAATATGCTTGCATACTCTCATCTTTGCCCTTCTTAATTTCCTTGAGCTTATTTCTAAGGAACAAAACTTGATTTGCATCATTATCTTTAAATAAACTCACCAATCTATCGTAGATTTCCTTGGAGGTTGTTAGGACGGAAACATAGGCCACCAGGCGCTTGTCGATAGAGTCCCGGATGATCTTCCTTGCTTTGAATTCTCCCTTGGACCACTTGCTTTTGGCAGTAGCGGATGCATTTGCTGGAGGCGAAACAATATTGCCTCTCACATGGTCCAACACTTCTTGATATTCTAAAGTTAGATCGAGAGACATCTTCCATCCGTGATAGTCAGACTTCTCATGGAGCATGTCTTCAGCGAGGAAGAGTGTTGAGGACCCAATGAAGTTTTTAGGATAGCCTTGCCAACCTTCTCTTCGATGATTGCTCATGCTCTTGCTCTTGGTTGGGCTTTGTCTTCACCTCAGCTCTGATACCATGTTAAATTATGGTATGTTCTATGCTTACATCAATTTACTTCTTTTCTTCTTATTAGCCACAGATTAGCAATCACATATACATTAAGTAAAGTGCAGATAGAACATTAAACGATCAACAGAAAACAAGCCAAGACAAGAAACACAAGATGTGGCGGCTAGCCAGGGACAAACCCCAATGCGGGGAAACCCTTTGATCAAATTTTCTTTTATCTTCAATAGTTCAACAGAGAGAAATAGTACAAAATCAGAATTCTGTAATTTTATATTAGCAGCAACAAACCCTATATCAGCTAAGTCAAACTTGGTCAAACAAGTTGAAATTGACCTCCAATATGCTTGGTCAATTTTCGGTCAACTAGCCCTCGAACAGCCCTTGAACAACCCCAAAAACACAGTCAAACTATTGTTGACTGAAGTCAACTTGCTTCCCAAAACTAGGGCAATCAACACTGGTCAAACCTATGGATGGACCTTCAACAGTTTCAGCGTCCTCCTTATTCCCACGTGTGAGTTGCTCCTTGTATAACCCAAAGCCTAAGGAGAGAGAGAAGAATGAGTGAGATGAGTTGATGAGAAAATGAATCAACCTCTCTAGTATTTATATGATTCACTCGGCATGTGTGCCACACTTTTAACTGCTAGCCGACCTTGACAATTTGTCAAGTAAATACAAATAAATTCATATCTCCATAAATACTTGTCGGAATAGAATGATCTCTAGATCAATCCTAGACCTCTCGACAAGAGGAATCTAGGAAAAATATCAGCTGCCATAAATGAGGTGACCCACATGGAGCTTGGCCCTAGTTACCAATTTTAACAGTCTACTTAATGTACTATTGATTTTGTATTTCAGTTGGAGTTTACTTAGGATAGGTACTTGACCAAGTTGATGTCATTGTGTGAGAAACCCTAGGTTACTTGGGAGAAGTATTTGTACCCTAGAAAGGGTTTTGTCTACTTCATATACTACTGACTTCATGCACTTCAGACTTGTTCAAGATGTGTAGGGTGACTCTCAATCTCAAAGGGTATGACAAGTTAAATGGAGTCTCTAACTTTGTTCCATTGAAGCTTAGACTTCAATTTTTTGTGGAGGAGGCCAAAACTTTGGGAGCAAGTTGAGAAGGAGATTTCAAAATATGTTGATCCAACAACTTTAGCCCCTAATCGAAACAAGGAAGCGAAAGTGAAGAGAATCATTCTTGATCCTATGAAGAATCACTTCATCTCACACATTTTAGATAAGGCATAGGTAAAAAGATGTTTGATTCTTTGGTTGAGTTGTTTCAGAACTCTTGCGCTTCTCAACATAGATGACTTTGTGAAACTAGCTCTTAGTTGTTCGCATGAGCAAGACAAATACTATGATGAGCTACTTGACCAGAATCAGTGAACTAAAGGATCAAGAGTTGGTGGTCATTTCCCTAAAATGGCTTGCTCCTTCTTGAATTCCTTTTCTTCAAGGTATTTGTGCTCAAAAAAATACACCAAAGTTTCCTAGGCTTTGAGTTGATCTTGAACAGGAAGAAATCAAATTGCAATCCTGTTTAGAAAAACATGTGGAAAGTAAATACTATTTGGTCTTGTCGAAAAGGAAAACAAGAATAGCAAGAAAGGATTCAAGAAGAAGGATGGGACAAATACAGGGAAAAAAACTTGAGTAAGGTGATGTGCTTCCGATGTCACAAGATGAGACATTATGCAAGCGAGAGTCCACTAAAAAAGGGATGCAAGATAGGTTGTAGATGGGACTATTGCAAGACCAGAGGAGATAAAATCTCAATTTGAGACTACCTTTTCCATGACTTCTTGTTTATCTTCTAACATTGTATCGATTGCTAGTCGATATGTGGATAATTGTTAATTTTAGGTATGTTCTATGCTTAGAGCAATTTATTTCAATTTTCACAGTGAACTCAATAGTTTTCCAAATTAGCAATCACGTCAACATAATAGTAAATTGCAGATAGAACATAAACATAAATCGCAAAAGACAGCCAAGACAAGAGGACACAAGATGTGGCGCTAGCTAGGGGCAAACCCCAATGTGGGGAAACCCTTGATCAATTCTTCTTATATGTTCTTCAATAGTTCAGTAGAGAGAGAGAGAGAGATAGTACATATACAACAGAAGTCAACACGACTTATCTAAATAAGAGCATAGATCATCTCTAAGTAGATGATACATGAGGTAGCTGAACTCAGTTGAAGACATGTTGCTTCAACTGATTCTCCCAGGTGACTCCATCATCATGCTACACCTATCATTGTGTTGCTCCTCATCATCATGTTGCACCTCACTGAGTTGCACCATGTTGCACCCATCATCATTATGTTGCATCTCATCATGTTTCACTAATCATGATTGTACCCATCATTGTACTGCATCATGTACCATTGTTGTCCCATGTGCCATTGTTGCACCATGTTGCCACACTACTATCCCATGTGGCATGTTGTACCATGTTGCCATATTGTTGTCCCATGTGCTTGCAGCACCATGCTTGCCACTGTTGTCCCATGTGCTTGTTGCACCATGCTTGCCACTACTATCCCATGTGCTTGCCATACCGTTGTCCCAATGTGCTTGCACCACCATTCTTGCTACCATGTGCTTGTTGCACCTTGTTGTCGCTGCTATCCCATAGTAAGCTACAGCAACCCAACAATCATGCCCAAAACATACCTTGAACAACCTCAATAAACTGCGGCCTAGTGAAGGTAGATAGTTGCCTCCACATGTTGTTGTTCTGGGCATATGGCAGCCCCTAACACTTCCACGCTCGCCTGTTTTGGAGTGGCTAGGCCTGTGGCCTACCACACACCTCCGCTGCCACCTACAACCCATTTAAAACACCTTACGTTGCCATCTAAACTACTCGTAGGGCTTGCGGCTTACCCATCGCAACCTACACAACCCGTAACCATGAGTTAGACACCTAAGAACTCCTCCACGCAGGTTGCAACAACCTTTCCTTGTCTCGGCCCTTTAGGGAGTAATCTCGACCTCCCTTACAGCAAACTCGGCCCTCCAAAAGATCATGAAACAAGCCTCTATAACCACGCTATTCAACTCTCCTTTGTTGCGGCTAAGACAGAGTTCCCTTGCCTCCAACTTAGGGCTATCTCCTTCACAACCTGACTGTGTCTTCTTGGATTAGGGCAGACTGTGGCTAGACATCCTTTAGGACTGCGGCTAGGGCTTCCTACTTAGGATTGTGTTTTCCTTGCTAGGGTATCATCTCTAGGGAAGCTCCCTTAGTCTCCTTTCCTCCTGCGTCTAGGGCTTCATCATCTAAATTTCTCTTGCCACTAAAACCCAGAACAAGTGGAGAGAAATCAAGAGTGAAGTGTGTGTAGAAATGACTATCAAGTCACCTCCTTTTATACTAAAACGTTAAGCACATGTGGGGGTTATTTGGTTGTTGGCCGACCTTGACGAATTGTCTTATAACACAAATAAATTCATAACTTCATGAATACTTATCGGAATAGGATGATCTTTAGATCAATCCTACACCTCTCGATGAGAGGGATCCAAGAAAAATATCAGTTGCCATAAATCAAATGACCCGCATGGAGTTTGGCCCTATTTGCCAATTTTAACACTCCCTCTCAACTAGGGAAGAACTCCATCTATTGATCCATCTACCACACTGTATTATCTCTGCCATCAGTGCCCTGCACTGCTCTGCTCTGCTGAACCATGAAGAAGAAGAATTGAAGAATTGATAGAGAATGTCTCATAACATTCTCTATGAAGAGAGTGTGTCATACCACTCTTACTGATCCCAAATCAGTTCCAAAAGAGAGTGAGTTATATCACTCTTATTGACCCGAAGTCAGTTTCATTGATCCAAGATCAACATCTCAAGAGAGTGTCTCAAACCCCTCATACTGACCCAAAGTCAGTTTCGTTGATCCCAGATCAATATCAAAAGAGAGTGAGCTATATCACTTTTACTAGTCCCAGATCAGTGTAGGTCATCCTAGCATAGGGAGTACGATAGATACAACGATGCATCCATCGATAGTACTTCTATGGTCCCTAACCCCATTTCCCTACTCACTGGCTAGATGAGAGGTACTTCCCATGAGTCCCAAATTGCATGGTAGGATACCTCGATAGGAGAACCACTCATCCTGTCCATAAGTCGCCACGAGGTATCACAGGGGAAGGATGAACCATTCACCCTGTACACAGTGCACCATTAGGGGAGGGTGAGTCGCCCTACGGTCGCTTATTGCTCCAAGAAGTACCCCAAGCCCCCCAGAGCTCCCAGAGCTCAATGCATGCATCATACAAGACCCTCATAAGAGGGTCTCTCAACGACTCCAAGTCGTTCTGGAAAGTCACAAATTTGACCTTGCCTCGGGGCTTCGACAGAATGTCTGCGACTTGCACATCAGTCCCAATGCGATGGAGCCTTCTTACTCATCGATGTACCATATCCTAGATAAGGTAGTACCTGATATCTATATGCTGGAGCAATCATAGGATACGGGATTCCTCAACAATCGAATCCCCTCTGGTTGACACAGAAGATCACGGTGGTATCCATCATGTGTCAAACAGCTCACTGAAGAGCTTCCTCAGCCAGGCAGCTTCACACGAGGTCATACTCGTAGCTATGTATTCGGTCTTAGTGGTGCTCAAAGCAACCGTCTTCTGCTTCTTATTCATCCAAGATATCGGGCAGAACCCAAAGAGAACCAGCAGCCAGAAGTGCTCTTGGGATCCTCCACACTGCCTGCCCAGTCAGTTCGAATAGTCATGCAGCTTCACATTTCCAGTAGTGTATCTCAATCCATGAGAGATTGTGCCTCGAAGATATCTCAGAAGATTCTTGGCACCAATCTAGTGAGGCTCAACCATATATGAGCTCAACATGCTAACTACAAAACATATATCCGAACAGGAGTTCACCAAGAACATCAATGCTAGAATGAGTTTATGAAACTCAAAGGCATTTCCCAAATCAGGTCCGGCATCCCTACCACATAACTTCTGAAAGTTAAGATCCATCGAGGTAGTCACGGGCTTGTAGTTTACCATTCCATATCCGGAATCCAACTCCCTCTTACTCTTGCAAATGAGAGGGTTTGCACCTGTCAGAAAGAAGTCGTCCTCAGAAGGTGTCAATATGAGACCATACAAATTCCCAATCCTAAACCCATGAGTAAAAGCATCTTTGAAAATTCTATTTTCAAACACGTACCTTTCCATCGATGAATGCCACCCTGAAACCTTTGATTTCCATTGCCGAAATGGACACCTGGTTCTTCTTGCGATCAGGTACATAAAGAGATTCTCGTAAATGAATAGAGTTACCCTCATTCACTTGAGGGTAACATTCCCTACACCCTTTCCAGGATAGGTGGCAGTGACTCCAAGTATAATCCCACGATTGTTTCCATCTCTACCAAATTAGAGAGTGCACCCTTCTATTCGATGAAGTACCTTGAAGCACTACAATAAGCCAGATTCCCAAAGAGTCTGGAGGAGAGGGCCAATATAAGATAATGCTTCTTTATCTTATCAGAAACAACATTTGATTCTTCATACCTGGGGTTCCTTGCTTTCTTTGAAGAGTCGGTTATTTCCTTGATGACCTGCATTACCTCTCATTCGTCTGATCATTGAAGATGTCCCTGGAATGATTGTTATCGTCATCACGTGATGTGTCCCTACCATTCGGACACTCCTTCACATAATGGTCGAACTTATTACAACCAAGGCTTCTACCTTTCCTTCCACCCTTAGATCCGGACTTCCCATTGAAGTGATCTTTAGGTAGGTCATCATAAGCTTCTGCTGCGCCATTCTGATAATATTCTCTGTTTCGACTTCACTCTTGGTGAATTTCAAGAGGGATGAGGAATCCTTGATCCTTTTGTCCTTTCCCAACTGTCTTCGGTGATTGCTCTTTCACTCTTGCTTGGGCTTTGTCTTCACCTCAGCTCTGATCCCATGTTAATTTAGGTATGTTCTATGCTTAGAGCAATTTATTTCAATTTTCACAGTTAGCTCAATATATTTTCCAGATTAGCAATCACATCAGCATAATAGTAAATCGTAGATAGAACATAAACATAAATCGCAGAAGACAAGCCAAGACAAGAGGACACAAGATGTGGCGCTAGCCAAGGACAAACCCCAATGTGGGAAAACCCTTGATCAATTCTTCTTATAAGTTCCTCAATAGTTCAGCAAAGAGAGAGAGATAGTACATATACAACAAAAGTCAACACTTTGACTTATCTAAATAAGAGCATAGATCATCTCTAAGTAGATGATACATGAGGTAGTTGAACTCAGTTGAAGACATGCTGCTTCAACTGATTCTCCCAGGTGACTCCTTCACCATGCTGCACCTATCATTATGTTGCTCCTCATCATGATGTTGCACCTCACTAGTTGCACCATGCTGCACCCATCATCACTATGTTGCATCTCATCATGCTTCACTAATCATGATTGTACCCATCACTGTACTGCATCATGTACCATTGTTGTCCCATGTGCCATTGATGCACCATGTTGCCACACTGTTGTCCCATGTGGCATGTTGTACCATGTCGCCATACTGTTGTCCCATGTGCTTGCAGCGCCATGCTTGCCACTGTTGTCCCATGTGCTTGCAGCACCATGCTTGCCACTATTATCCCATGTGCTTGCAACACCATGCTTGCTATTGTTGTCCCATGTGCTTACTGCAACATGCTTGCCACTATTGTCCCATGTGCTTGTTGCACCTTGTTGTTGTTGGTGTCCCATAGTAACCTACAGCAACCCAACAATCATGCCCAAAACATACCTTGAACAACCTCAATAAACTGCGGCCTAGTCAAGGTAGATAGCTACCTCCACATGTTGTTATTCTGGGCATATGGCAGCCCCTAACACTTCTACGTTGGCCTGTTTTGGAGTGGCTAGCCCTGCAGCCTACCACAGACCTCGGCTGCCACCTACAACCCATTCAAAACACCTTACGTTGCCCTCTAAACTGCTCATAGGGTTTGCGGCTTACCCACAACAACCTACGCAGCCTGTCACCATGAGTTAAACACCTAAGAACTCCTCCACGCAGGCTGCAACAGCCTTTCCTTGTCTCGGCCCTTTAGGGAGTAATCTCAGCCTCCCTTACAACAAACTTGGCCCTCCAAAATATCATGAAACGGACCTCTATAACCACGTTGTTCAACGCTCCTTTATTGTGGCTAAGACAGAGTTCCTTTGCCTCCAACTTAGGGCTATCTCCTTCACAACATGACTGCGTCTTCTTGGATTAGGGCAGACTGCAGCTAGACATCCTTTAAGACTGTGGCTAGGTCATCCTCCTTAGGACTGTGGCTAGGGCATCCTCCTTAGGACTGTGTTTTCCCTGCTAGGGCATCATCTCTAAGGCAGCTCCCTTAGTATCCTTTCCTCTTGCATCTAGGGCTTCATCAACTAAATTTCTCTTGCCACTAAAACCCAGAACAAGTGGAAAGAAATCAAGAGTGAAGTATGTGTAGAAATGACTATCAAGTCACCTCCTTTTATCCTAAAATATTGAGCACATGTGGGGGTTATTTGGTTGCTGGCCGAACTTGATGAATTGTCTTATAACACAAATAAACCCATAACTTCTTGAATACTTATCGGAATCGGATGATCTTTAGATCAATCCTACACCTCTCGATGAGAGGGATCCAAGAAAAATATCAGTTGCCATAAATCAGATGACCCACATGTAGTTTGTCAATTTTAATAATAATGGAGCTTCAAGACACATGATATATGAGAGGTCTTTGTTCAATACAACTTAGGAGCAAGGAGGCATGACTGTGAAGCTTGGCAATGATGCCACTAAACATGTGAGAGAAATTGGGTCCATTTCATTTCAAATGCCTTCAGGTGACGTTCTTAAGCTAGATCACATTTTGTTGGTTCCTCGTTTGATGAAGAACCTCCTTTCAGTGTCTTGTATGATATATAAACATTGGACGGTTTCCTTTGAGGGACAATAGTGCCCCATCAATGATTGTAGTCTAGCTAGTCCAAGGGCTACTTGTTGATCCATGGCATGTGTATATTCCACTGGGACACTAGAAGAGCTTTCCAGCTTTGAGGAGGCACATGCATGGTGAGAGATCATAGATCCAAGTTCAACACCAACTGCAAATGCTCTAATAGCATATGGTGTTGATTAGGATGCAAGAACCTTCAATTCGCAAGATTCTCCTTCAATGATCAAGGAGGATGAGAAGTTTGGGGTTCCAAATTTAGAGGCTCGAGAGCATGTAGGAATTCCTAGGGGCAATTGTTCCTCCTAGTACATATGCTAGTTATGTTGCATTAGTTTCTTCCATCCGTGAGACTTCTAATTGTACACTAAAGAAGAAGTATGATACTTTGAGGGAGGACGATGTTGAGATTGATTCCAAAGTTGCAACTAATGGGAGGATTAAAGAGTATAAAACTAGGAATCATGGATTATCTCAAATAAAGTGAGTTTCCCATGATGATACTCTTTCCAAGGATCATGGACTCTCTTGTACAGAAGAAATTCACCATGATATTACTCTTACTTTAGGATTTTCTCTACGTGAGGGGATCAATCTAGTTCATCTTGGTCCAATTGCCAAAAGACTTAAGATGTATGAGACGGACTCTCGTGTTCACAAGATGATGACCCTACATGGATTATTGCCTATACCACAAGCTTCGTATTCTAGGATCGAGTAGTTAACATGTATGGATCTCTATATTTGTGACTTTGATAGATGCGATACACCTATCTTGATCCTATATAAAAATGTGATCATCTCTATAAAATGTCCTAAATAACTCATGATGTGTTCTATGTTGATTTTGACTCAGGATGTTGGGATAGCATGGGTGACAAATTCTTCGCAAATGACAGTGTTTGATTCCAAGACCCCAACAAGGAACAGATTTGGTAGAATTGCAAAGGGAGTCAATATTTGTCAACGTAAACACTTTCCTTGTAAAGAGGAAGTGTTGACTTTCAAGGTTACTTTGAAAGTGTTTACACCATGCTTGGGGTGCTTATTGAGATTTGGGTACATGGTGTATGTTTAACTCCTAAATGGTCCAAGATGGGTTGGCATATTAGAAATAATCCTTGATGGATTTGCACAAGTGAGATAGATTGCTCAGTGGATGCTTTAACTCTAATCGTTACAGGTTTAGTGTTATTCCCTTAGGCATTGTAGTTATCTTCACAATTTGATGGGTGCCCTTCATTGGGTCCCCTTAAAGAATCCACTTGCTAGGAGAGCACACTATATGGATTGAGGAACATTGTGCAACCTGGAGAAGGCCATCAACCCCTAGTTGGCATGTGGCAGTTTGGATACCCCTTCAAAGAATTAGGGATGGCTCGAAGACGAATGGGGCTTCTACAATGTTCTTGTAGGGGCAACTGACCCAATGTCATTGCGTAGGTTGTTTGATGGAATTCATGGAGGCTTCTAATGGAGGGATGTGAAGTTGCCTCACGTAGCCACATCACCTTGGAACAATTATTGTGCATCGTTGCCACAAAATCTAGCAAGCCTAGTGCAAAACCCTACTAGGCAAAACCAGACCTTAGGGCAACAAGAAAAAGGGTTGCCATTGTCACCTCATCAACCTTTCTCTTGCTCTTTAGTGGTATTTAATCACAAGGGAGGCTTCTATAAACTTATCTAAAGGATATCCAATGATAATGGCTCAAGGTGATTGATATGAGGTCTACTAAATGGGATATAGTACTAGCATAGCATAGAACGCTGAAGTGTTTTATGCCAATGTTCAAAAACACTATTCCTAGACCAATTAGAGGGTTTTTATAAATAAGGGTTTTGCATATTTTCAATGATAAGTTGAACACTATCATATATCGGCCAAGGGCAAAGACCTTCTCATGTGAATAACAGATGCCAGGCCTTCAAATAGATATCGGGGTTTAAGGGATTTTTAATGGAGTTTTATGGTTGAAAACATGCATAAACAACAAACTAGGGAAGACATCAAGCCCTATAGAGGAGGGTTCAACATGTAATAATGCTAGATTTTGCTTTTATATTTATTGTTAATGCATTTTCTACTTTAAGAGTCTACTTTAAGAGCAATAAAACATCAAATATAATTTTACTTTTTAGCAATTTTCCACATAAAACCCTAGCCCTAACCCTAGATATCTAGGAAAAAAAAGAAGGAAAAATTTAATATATAAGGGGGTTGATTAACACAACAATGATTAGTGCCTTTGTCCTAAATAGGAAAATGGAGTCTTTTAGGGCTAAATCTCTGAGAATGGCCTTGTTGAAGTAAGGGGAGAATGATTAGGACATCGACTTAAAACCCTAGTGATTTCCATGTGAGGGAGATTTTAATTTAAGGGATGCACACTCAAAGTTCCCTCAGAAGGTTCCCTGAAAAAACAATCTTACATATCATAGAGGTGCAAGATTTCAAGATAAATTTAGCAATTATATCATGGCACAATTAAAAACCCTACTACACAAATATAACATGCAAAATATAGAAAATTTGCAGTAAACTTACAAAATTTTCCAAAAGAAACACTTCAATCAATCTCAGAAAATCATCTCCAAGCAAGAAACCATCTCCAAGAGAAACTCACACCATAAAAAGATCACATTTTGCCCAAGTTGAAACAAGGAGACTAATTCACACTCTTTTGAAGAGAAAAGTGAATGGATGTGTGAAGATGATAAGGAAATAAGGTTACCTTTATTTGTATGAGGCCTAACTAATTTTACAAGCAATACCCTAAAACAAGGTTGTTTGAGTGTTCAACAAGTGTGAGGTTACAAGCCAACCTTAATATAGCTCAAAAACATAACAATAAATGTCAAAAATCCCACACATGTGGGGAAATTATGTCCTCCACTAAGACATCATCCTCCATTAAGGCTTAATATGCTACAAGTGACAAATGGGTCATGAGTGCTCAATACTCCAAGGAAAAGCTCAAGTATATGGGTAATGCCTTCAAAAGTGCCTCCAAATCCATGATGTCATCACAAATGTGCCCTATGTCACCCCTTCTAAGGGCAAAGTGTTGATTTTTCACCGTGATATTCTAATTTAATAATTACTTCTTATGATTTCTTAAGTTGATCTTTATTGTATTCATATTCATCAAAAAGAAGTTACACAAAAGATCTCAACAATAGAAACAAAAATGCCAATAAGGTCATAAAGAGACAACCAAACAAGAGATACAAGTATTTCACCCTGGGAAAGCCCACTTGGGGTACAAACCCAACAACCTTTTCCTTACAAAAATTATTGAATTCATCAAGAAATACATCTAATCCTTGTAGTCAAAACAAGATCAAACTGACCAGCAATATTCCCAAGTCAAACTTGGTTAGACTATCCACAAGATGAGATAAGATGCTACTTGAAGATTCAGTCAAAGGCAGTCAAACAGACCGAAACTTGGACCTACTCCTTCCATAAAAAAACTTGGATGGTTCCCAATGAAGATGCCCAAAAAAACTCTGTCAATCTGCTATACATGTGAGATCAAATGAGGAGAGAGAGAGCTCGGTCTTCTTCTAATCAATTTCGGCCTCCTTTTCTTTGTCTCCTTCACATGGATGAGCAGAAGATAATTTGTTGTGTGTGAGATCCAAATTGGCCAAGAGGAGGAAATCGAATGGCATATATATAGTGATCCTAGGAGGCCAAATTGGCATGTCCCTTCACTGGGGCCAAACTTGAAGCCGACCTTACAATTGTAGGCAAAAATTTAAAATTTAGAAAATTCAAAATTCCCTCTCTTTTTGACATGAAGAACATATCTTGTATTTATTATTACATATATTTGGAGGGCTAAGATATCAATTATGAAGACTGGCCATGACTCACACTACACCAAAGTTCCAATGAGAATGGGAAGATGGTGTTGAGACAAAGGTTAAGAAACACCAAGATGACCAAGACCGACATAGTGACCTCATACCTCACCAAGATCACACGGGTGAGAGATGAGTTGGCTATCATGGGAGAGGCTATCCTTGAGGACCAGCTAGTCAGGACGGCACTAGATGGTTTTCCCAAACAGTGGGATGGATTCATAGATGGCATTGTTGCCAAAGAGCATTTTCCAAACTGGAGGAGGATGTGGGATGGTTTCATCCAGGAGTGCCAAGAGTGGCAGTGAGTGTGGTGGGGTAAGTGAGGAAATGAATCTTTCCCTCGCAGCTAAGGGAAAGAAGAAGGCCATGAAGGTCTCTTCTAATGGAGCCAAGCAGCAGAAGGGGGAGCAAGAGGCCAAGGAGAAGGAAACGAGCAAAGTGAAATGCTTTGCTTATGGGAAGTTGCACCACTATGTTGTTCAGTGTCCCAACAGGAAGAATAAGAAGAAGAGTGTAGCAGCTTCGGCAGAGGTGGATGAGTTCGCCTCCATATTTGACATGGAGTTTGCCTTAGTGGTGAGTCTTGCCACGAGTGTCACATCTTCTGGTGAGTGGTTTGTGGACCATGGAGCTTCCTGCCAAAAGACTGGAGTGAGAGAGCACTC
Source organism: Pinus taeda (assembly GCA_000404065.3). NCBI lineage: Eukaryota > Viridiplantae > Streptophyta > Pinopsida > Pinales > Pinaceae > Pinus > Pinus taeda. The sequence goes on from APFE030068697.1 coordinate 19,406, forward strand.
CATGAGTCTGACAGAGGATGATATTGACTTGGAGGTTGTACTTGGAGATAACTCCACGGTCAAAGCAGTAGGAGTATGGACAGTATCCTTTCAAAGGGAGTCTTCACCTCCTCTAAAAGTGACAAATGTTCTTTATGTTCCCAGGTTGAAGAAGAACTTGTTTTCAGTCTCCAGTATTGAGGGTAGGGGATATGAGGCGGTGTTCCGAGGACAGGTGCTCATATATCCTAGGGGATCCAGTATTGAGTCTGCTAGAGTGATTAGAGTCCACAGTGGGTCACTCTATAGGTTTATGTTTCATACTACTAGAGCCTTAGTGGCACAAACCAGCAGTAGTGATTTGTGCAATATTTGGCAAATGGGGATGGCCCACTTGCACCATGGAGCATTCAAGATGTTAAGGTAGATGGTTGCAGGTTTACCTGAGTTCAACACTGAGCATCATGATGTCTACAGGAGGTGTGGTTTGGGAAATTACACCAAGAAAACTTTCCCAAGGAGTGACAACAGAGCAACAGGTATCCTAGACTTGGTACACTTTAATGTGTGTGGTCCTATGCCTCATATATCATTGAGCGGACACGAGTAATATGTGACTTTCATTGATGACTACTCCAGGAAGACTTGTATTTTCTTTCTGAAGACCAAGGATGAGGTCTTCAAGAGGTTCCAAGAGTCTAAGGCTCTTGTGGAGAACTAAATGAGGAAGAAGATCAAGGTGTTGAGATCAGACAATGGGGGTAAGTATAGCTCCAAGGAGATGAAGGAGTTTTATATGAGTGTGGACATCAAGACAATACATAGTGCCTTATAACCCCTAGCATAATGGGGTGGAGACGAAGAAGAACAAAGCCATAGTGGGTGCAGTTAGAGCGATGTTGCATGATCAGAGGCTACCTTTATTTTTGTGGGCCGAGGAATGTAACACTACAGTGTATCTACAGAACAGGATCCCACATAGAGTCTTGGGGAGTAAGACTCCCGAGGAGGCTTTTCCTATGAAGAAGCCTGAGATTGGGCACATCAGGATTTTTGGGTGCCTTACATATTCACACGTCCCTCAAGAGAAGAGGACAAAGTTGGAGCCAACCACAGAGAAGGGTATCTTTGTGGGTTACAGTGAAACCAACAAGGCCTACCATATAAACATTCTTGCGCAGAGGAAAGTTGTCCCGAGGTGAGATGTGAGATTTGAGGAGAGGGCCTTGAGGAGGTCTCAGGAGGTTGATCAGGTAGAGTAGCAGGCTCCTCAGCAAGGGGGCACGCCACAGGTATCAGGATCTTCAAGCGGTACACCAGGGTTAGGAGGATCACCTACATCTAGGGTGATAGGTTCACAGAGTCCAGTATCACCAAGCACAGAATCTCAAAGTGCATGTTTACAGAAACCACAAGTGTGGCTTCCTCATCAGGAGGAGAGACTCCAATGGAGGATTTTCCCATACTAGTAGAGGAGGCTACTAAAGGGAAGAGGAAGCCAAAATGGCTTTGAGAGACCTTGAAGAAAGCACAAGATGCAGTAGGGAAACCCAAGTGGTTAGTTAGGGAGAGCAGACCACCAAAGAGGTTGGGTGGCTATGTGGCAGATGTTGTGGAGACTGAGCCAGGTAGTTACGAGGAGCCAGCTAGTCAGCGAATCTGGAGGGATGCCATGGTGTAGGAGTATGCCTCTATCATGAAGAATGATGTGTGGGAGATAGTGCCGAGACCTAAGGGGAAGTCAGTGGTAACTTCCAAGTGGCTCTACAAGATCAAAAATGTTGCGAATGGCAGCGTGGAGAAGTTCAAAGCTCGTTTTCTGGTGTGGGGGTTCTCACAGGTAGAGGGAGCTGACTATGAGGAGACGTTCACACCAATTGCTTGATATACCTCCATTAGAGCAGTGATATCTATAGCAGCTGAGATGGGTTGGAGGATTCAGCGGATGGATGTGAACACTGCCTTTCTCAATGGGGTTATACAAGAGGAGGTGTACATTAAACAACCACAAGGCTTTAAGGTGCATGGGAGAAAGTCTCATGTATGTACGCTTAAAAAAACCTTATATGGACTGAAGCAAGGGCCGAAAGGATGGTACGAGAGGATCAATTCCTACTTGCAGCAAATGGGTTTCCAGAAGAGTGATGCAAATCCAAACCTATACTTTATCATGGTTGGTGACGATCCACTCATTCAGGTTCTGTATGTAGATAACTTGTTTATTACAAGAGAGGACAGACTCATCCAGCACTGCAAGAGGCACCTTGCTTCAGAGTTTGACATGACTGATCTAGGATTGATGCATTACTTTTTCAAGTTGGAGGTTTGGCAGGAGGATGGGCATATCTTCATGGGCCAGGGCAAGTATGTAGAGGACATACTGGAGAGATATTGTATGGAGGGTTGCATACCTATGGCTACTCCTATGATCACCAATTGGAAGAAGGTGCATGCTTCAGATTCTGAGTTGGTGAACCTCGCCTTGTATCGTCATTTGATCAGTTCTTTGATGTATCTGGTCAACACTAGACTGGATATCTGTTTCACAATCAACATATTGAGTCAATTTAGGATGGAGCCTGGGAGAGTACATTGGGTGGCTGCGAAACATGTGTTGAGGTACCTTCAAGGCATAGTGGATTACAGTCTAGACTATATCCGAGGGGATGGAGTCAGGTTGACAGGTTGTACAGACTCAGACTAGGCAAGAAGTCCTAGTGACCGTAAGAGTACTTCCAGATGTTGTTTCATGTTCGGTTTAGCAGTTGTGTCATGGTTCAACAGGAAGCAGAGGTCAATGGCACTGAGCTCAACAGAAGTTGAGTATATTGCAGCTAGTCAGGCCTGCTGCGAGGCTATTTGGTTTCGGAAGATGATATGTGGCTTATTTGGTCAGATGTTGAGACCAACTACGATATATTGTGATAATTAGAGTTGTATCAAACCCACAGATAATCCAATATTTCATGAACAGATAAAGCACATAGAGATCAAGTACCACTTCATCAAAGATTGGGTTCAGAGAGGAGCAATGAGGCTTCAGTATATATCCTCTGATAGACAAGTTGCAAATATTCTCAACAAGTCATTGCCAAGGTGCAAACACATGCATTTAAGAGACAAAATGGGAGTGGTGAGAAACATCTTCCTCGATAAGAGGGAGTGTTAAAAAGTTTAAGGTACCAAGGAAGTGTTTCCTAATGCTTTAGCCTTTTTTCCTAGGAAGACACTTTAATTACCTTTTTGGCAGGTGACTTTATGGGCTATATTAAAGTCATGAGGACAATGTCACTTTATGTGGTACAACTACTAGGTACTTTATATTAATGTCACATTATGTATTAAACTGACTTTTTGAGAAAAGTACTCAAGTACTTCCTAATATTGAAGTCACTATATTTTAAAGGTGACTTTATGTAGAAAGAACATACAAGGTACAAAACTAAAGTTATAAAGTGACTTGGAGTCATTAGTGAGGGGGGCCACATTAAAAGGGGGTAAAGTGAGGGAATGATCTCCACATTGATCTCATGGACTGAGATCTAATCTCAACCCTTGATCACTAGGGTTAGGGTTCTCCTATCTAATGAAAAAAAAAAAGTGAGAAAAAGGCAAGAGAAGCTCATTCATTCTTCACATGAGCATTTGGAAAAGAGAGGGAGCAAAGAGAAGAGGAGGAGGCTCTGAGAACAAGTTTGCTAAGGGAGAGAGACCAACTATAGCAAAGAGATCACACTCAAGCCCAAAATTCTAGAGAGCCACTTCAGCATTGCTGGCCCGAAATTCTAGAGAGCCACTTCAGCATTGCTGGCCCGAAATTCTAGGGAGCTGCTTCAGCACTACTAGCCCGAAATTCTAGGGAGTTGCTTCAACACTGCTGGCCCAAAATTCTAGGGAGTTGTCTCAACATGAGTTCTAGAGTGGCTGAGCTCGAATTTTCTGAAGAGAAACAACACAAATTTCAAGGAGTAGAACCATTGATTCCTGGCTCGAAAATTGAGCAAGACATCTATCTGCTATAGGCCTGAATTTCAAGGAAAAGGACTGATATTTATAGGCTCGAAATTCTAAGGAGAGGGTAGTTATTTACAGGCCCAATTTTCCAAAAAAGCGGCAAATCTCAGGCACAAAGTTCGAGGGAATTTTGTCAGTGAAAGAGCACGAAATTCAAGGCATATCAACCAATTGATAGTGCATATATTGTGGCTGTCAAAAGTCAACTTGTTGAGAAATCAATGCAAGTAGATTAGGGTTTGATTCCTCTTTCTTGATAATTACTTGTGAGTTATGTTGGCTTCTTTTACTTCTTTATTATCTTAGCTTTCATCAAGCAATTACCATATTATGTGTGTATGAAGATCACAAAACAAGAGACACAAGATGTAGGCACTATGCCAGGGCAAAGCCCCCCTCGAGGGGAAAACCCAATCAAAATTTTTCCTCCTTCAATAGTATTTTTTGAGACTCTTCAACCCGTGAAAAGACCAAACCTTCCCTCCACACCAAGTCAACCTTCCAGATCTTCGACCCCTTTGCAGCAGCACTTTCACTCGAGCAACTTTGACTATGCAGCAACTTACGGTATCAAACAGCAACTGACAGTAGCAACACTTGGAAGACTTTGATCTCCTAAACTAGGACACAAAACAGAGAGAGCAGCTCCAAAATTTCAATTTTCTTCTCTTCCTTAGACTTGACCCAACTCGCACTTCCTTTAGCTTCCTTTTAACCACTTTGCACTTCTCCAACTTCCTTAGAGATATCGAACTAGCTTGAGATGAGATGCTCCAACTGAATTCGACTTCCTTCTATTTACAGGCTCCAAGTTGTTGAAAAATCTAGGGCATGAAAAGTTAAAATATTTCTCTGCTTGATAATTGCTTGTGATATACTTTTACTTCTTAGCTTATAGTCTTTTCTCCGTTTTGTTATTATTGTGTTCTTTTCATCAAGACAATTACCAAAAATGCACAATAAAAGACAAGTGACGCAGTATGTAGGCTTGTCAGTGAAGGCCAAAACCTCTCACCTCTTGAGAGGAAAACCCAATCAAAATTCTTCTTTTAGATCTTCAATTGATGAGTACTAAGACCATGGCAAAGACCTTTGACTTTAGTATCCTCCCAAGAACCTTGTCACTAACCTTGATGCTCTGGCTCTTCACTCTCTCGATTTTCTTCTTGATCTCGAACTGCTCTCCTCGACTTCTTCTAGAGAATCTCGATCTCTATCCTTCACCCTGCTTCTTCTCGACTTCTCCTAGAGAATCTTAGACTTTATGATCTTACTAGCTTCCTCTAGAGAATCTCGGTCTCTAATCTAGATCTCTATCTTGGTTCCCCAAAACAAGTACCCCAGAAGAAATACTCCTTTGCTAACCCAGGGGAAACCTCCTTTGCTGCCCCAGAAGAAACCTTCTTCACTGCCCCAAAAGAAACCTTCTTTGCTTGCACAAAACAATCCTCTCCTTCGCTTGCCCAGAGGAAACCTCTCCTTCGCTTACCCAAAAGAAACCTCTCCTTCGCTTGCCCAGAAGAATCTCCTTCGCACTTCATCTTGACCTCTTCTTCGCACTTCTGTTTGACCTCTTCTTCGTGCCTCTGCTTGATCGAATGCAAGTCGAGTTGCTTGCCTTTAAGTGAGGTTGAGTGAGGCTACTTATACACATCAACTCATGACCCTTAGGCTAACATATTGACAAGTAGTGAGGCCGAAGTCTTCTAGCATGTTCTTCCATCATTGTAGGCCGACTTGAAGAGGATAAGTGATAAGATCTTGGACGATACTTTACATAGACAAGTTTGACTTCATTACATGGCAATGACTCTAACATTTTATGACTAAATGACAAATAATTCCTAAAGACTCTCAATGGGAGTCTTGACTCAAAAATAAAATCTCTTGCTCATGAAACCCATGAAGCAAGCAATACAGTAATTTTATTTTCCTTCTTTACATCTCATTACATAAAATCATTTTTTACATGTCATTATGAAGACCGAACCTAGTTACACTTTTCAAAACAAGTGAGGTCAAATTGGTGTCCTTAGGCCGACTTGATCTCTTCTAAACCGACTTGGTGTGGAGGTTACATAAATTATATTTGACTCAATAGTAAACCTTTTTACATGATTCAAAAGCCCAAGAAGGGTCTCTTTAAATATACAATGACTCTAGACTCAATATTAATCCTAGAAGTCCACAATGGGGACTTTGACTAATATAATGATGACCCAAGCATGAAACCCATGCTTTAATAAGTCATTGATACAATAATAATAATAAATCTTTATTCTTTTGACAAGTAAATTTCATGATGACTCAAATACATTAATAAAGACTGAACCTAGTTACATTTTCCAACACTCCCTCTTAACTAGGGAGGTATTCATAATATACAAATACAATGAAAGATCTCATACTATATGAACAATGAAAAATTTAGGCACCGCAATGCCATGGACTAGATTCTTGACCAGGGCAATCTATCCAAGTGGGAATACAGTGGACTCAAACTTTCAGCCTCTCTAGGTACCATCAGGCTTACTTGCTAAACACAAACCCAGGGACCTAGGTGTGTATCCATGGTTAGAGCTCTACGACCCACACCACCCTCCCTACTTTGGAACCTAGACATCAACACAAAGTGTCGACCAAATGTCCTCCCAAGCAATGCTTCACTCGTAAAGCCTCAACAAATCTCTTCCAATCTCTTAACATCAATACAATCAGCAATATCTACTAAACCAAGCATGTTCCTTAGATATTCAAACTTCTTATTAGGAAAAGCCTTTGTTAGTTTGTTTGCTACCTGTTCATTTGTCGAGACATACTCCAACTTCTTGATCCCATCCTGCACCAAGTTCCTAATAAAGTGGAACTTATTGTTGATATGTTTCGTTCTAGCATGAAACATGGGATCTCCAGACATCTTGATACAACTTTTATTATGAAAATTAATCACAGGAGGACCCAGAGACTTCTCAAACAAATCTGTCAGAAGCTTCCTTAACCAAACAGCCTCCTTTCCTACTTCACATGCAGCCACATATTCTACCTCAGCACTACTTAAAGCAACGAGATCTTGCTTCCTACTCATCCATGAGATCATAGCAACTCCCAGACTAAAACATCCTCTAGTAGTGCTCCTTCCATCGGTCTCACTGCCACCCCAATCAGAATTTGTGAAGCTAATTAGCTTGACTTCCTTACTATCATACTTTAGGCAGTGATGTATAGTGCCACGAAGATATCTCAACATGTGTTTGGTAGTTATCCAATGATCATGACGAGGCTCCAACTGAAACTGACTAAGAATGTTTACTGCAAAAAATATATTTGGCCTAGTATTGACCAAATACATTAGGGAACCCACCAACTGATGATAGGAGGTAGGATCCACGAGACTAGAGTCAGAGCCCCTCAACTTCTTGAGATTGGTGATCATAGGAGTAATCGGCTTGGAATCCATCATCCCGAATTTCTACAACAACTTGATGATGTACTTTCCTTGCCCCGGCTATATCTCCTCAGGTCTCTACCATACTTCTAGACCCAAGTAATAGTGCATCAATCCTAGATCCTTCATTTCAAATTCAACTGCCAACATCTTCTTGCAATCTTGAATTCTTCGCTCCACACCTGTGATGAATAGATCATCCACATATAGTAGAATAATGGTGGGCTCATTATTCACGACCTTGATGTAGAGATTCGGATCAGCAGAACTCTTTACAAACACAATTCTAAGTAAATATGCATTCATCCTTGCATACCATGCCCTAGGTGCTTGCTTCAAACCATATAGGGCCTTCTTAAGTCTGCAAACATGAGAGTTCCTACTATTAACTTCAAAACCTTCAGGTCGTTCGATATACACTTCCTCAGCAATGGTCCCATTCAGAAATGCAGTGTTCACATCCATTTGATGGATACTCCAACCCATTGTAGCAGCCAATGAAACCAACGATCTACTGGTAGTGTACCTTGTTGTGGGTGCAAAGGTTTCTTCATAATCAATGCCTTCTGTTTGAGAGAAACCCCTTACAACGAATCTAGCTTTGTACTTGTCTATACTTCCATCAACAGCATGTTTGATCTTATAGATCCATTTAGAGGTGACAACCAATTTGTCACTAGGTTTAGGAACGATTTCCCAAACCCCATTCTTCATGATGGATTGATATTCTTCCTACATCGCTTTCTTCCAAACCTCTTGATGAGCAGCTTCCTTGAATGTAGATGGTTCAACTTCAATTTTGTCATGTATGCAGCATAACCAGAATAAGTTTTTGGTCTCTTACTTTCCCTTAAGATTCCTTTCACAACTTCATGTCCTTTAGCATCTTCTAATGTAGCTTTTAACCAATTTGGCCTTTTCCTTGTGGCTGGGATGACTACCAATTGAATAGGCTCACTTGATCCTTCTTCTTCTTGATTTGTAGTACGGTTTTCATGATGATCTTCTTCTTCAAATATTGGAACTTCTTTGTCATCAAAATCAATAGGAATATCCTTTGATTTCTTGTAGGCTTGATTTTCATCGAATATGACATCCCTACTTACTTCAATATGTCTTCCTTCCTTAATGTAGATTCTATATGCTTTTGAGGAGAGACTATATCCAACGAATATTCCCTTGATACTTGTCGAATCCAACTTCTTTTGCTTGTCCTTTGGAACATGGATGCATGCTGGACTTCCAAAGATTCAGAGGTGATCCACACTTGGCTTCTTTCCTATAAATACTTCTTCGGGTATTATATTATTAAGACTTCTATGAGGACTTCTATTTTGAATGTACACGGCTGTCATTGTTGCTTCTCCCCATAAGAATTTTGGTAGGTCTTGATCAAGGAGCATTGTTCGAATGCCTTCTTCAATTGACCTATTCTTCCTTTCAGAGACTCCAATTTGTTCAAGATAATAGGGAACAATGAGCTCCCTCTTAATTGATGCTTTCTTACAATATGCAATCAATTCCTTAGAAGTGTATTCCCCACCATTGTCGGACCTTAGAGTTTTTATCTTTCTTTCGGTTAGGGTTTCCACTTTGCACCTAAACTCCTTGAACTTTTCAAAGACTTCATCTTTTGTTTTGAGAAGGTAGAGCCATGTCTTTCTAGAATGGTCATCAATGAATGTTACATAGTAGAGATGACCTACAAGTGATTTGTCAGACATGGGCCCACACACATCAGAATGGATGAGGTCTAATATCTCTTTAGACCTAGTTTCACTATTCGGAAATGGCTTTCTTGTATGTTTTCCCAAAGAGCATCCCTTGCACACTCCATGATCTAACTTCATATTAGGGATGCCATGAACTAATTGACTAAGAGTAGGGATGACCTTACGATATAGATGACCATACCTCCTATGCCATAGCTCAATGGGATTGATTTCCATGTGAACCAAAGCTTGAGGAGGTGGTGTAATAACCCTATAGAGGCTTCCTTCACGAACTCCAATAACCCTAGCTTTATCAAAGCTAAAGTCTTTTCCCCAGACCAATACTTTTCCATCAACAAAAGCAACTATATCCCCTTTATCTTCTAAACAATAAATAAAAAAGAAAATTATTTTTCAAACCTGGAACATATAGAATGTTGTTGACATGCAACTTCAATCCATTTTCCATCTTCAACGATGTTAATCCCAGGCCTCTAACAGCAGAGCTTTTGTTGTCACCCAATTCCGCTCATGAGAAGATGGCTCTTTTGATAGTGTATGGAGTTGTTTACTTTCTCCTGTCATGTGTCTTGATGCTCCATTATCAATGATCCATGCATTGTCATCACTAAGAGAACCTGTAAGAGCACCCAAGAACCCTTGACTTTTGACTTTGTTGAATAAGTAGTAGATGACCTTCTTGATCTAGCTTCCAGCAGTGTTGATATCCATCTTCATGTAGTTTATCAAAGAGGGAGAATCCATGCCAACAAAGTGATCTTCAACTTTTCTTGACCTTAGCTCTGATACTATGTTGAGAAATCAATGCAAGTAGATCAGGGTTTGATTCCTCTTTCTTGATAATTTCTTGTGAGTTATGTTGGCTTCTTTTACTTCTTTATTATCTTATCTTTCATCAAGCAATTACCATATTATATGTGTATGAAGATCACAAAACAAGAGACACGAGATGTAGGCACTATGCCAGAGCAAAACCCCGCTCGAGGGGAAAACCCAGTCAAAATTTATCTTCCTTCAATAGTATTCTTTGAGACTCTTCAACCTAGACAAAGACCAAACCTTCCCTCCACACCAAGTCAACCTCCCAGATATTCGACCCCTTTGCAGTGGCACTTTCACCCTAGCAACTTCGACTATGCATCAACTTACAGCATTAGGCAGCAACTAGCAACAACAACACTTGGAAGACTTCGATCTCCCAAACTAGGGCACGAAACAGAGAGAGAGTAGCTCCAAAATTTCAATTTTCTTCTCTTCCTTAGACTTCACCCAACTCACACTTCCTTTAGCTTTCCGTTTACCCACTTCGCACTTCTCCAGCTTCCTTAGAGATATCAAACTAGCTTGAGATGAGATGCTCCAAATGAATTCGACTTCCTTCTATTTATAGGCTCCAAGTGAGGTCGAATTGGTGTCCTTATGCCGACTTGATCTCTTCTAGGCCGACTTGGTGTGGAGGTTACATAAATTATATTTAACTCAATAGTAAACATTTTTACATGATTCAAAAGCCCAAGAAGGGTCTCTTTAAATGTACAATGACTTTATAGACTCAATATTAATCCTAGAAGTCCACAATGGGACTTTGACTAATATAATGATGACCCAAACATGAAACCCATGCTTTAATAAGTCATTGATACAATAATAAAAATTCTTTTCTTTATTCTTTTGACAAATACATTTCATGATGACTCATATACATTAATGAAGACCGAACCTAGTTACATTTTCCAACACAGTTGTGGGGCACGAATTTCTATGACAAAAGGTTGAACAATGGCAAAGAAAGGGGAGATAAGTACCCTGTTGTTTTATTGTTGTGTAATTAATTTCCTCAGAAGGAAATATAAAATCCTCCTTAAACTGGTTTGCCCCATTGTAGGGTTTATCCAAGGTCTAGCTGACCAAAAACCACTGTGTAAACTTTGTGTGAGCTTGTGTTATTTCTTCTTTATCAGCTGAAAACTAAATGGAGTAGAATAGTTCTATAGGTTTTGAGTTAATTAGCATTATCAGTTTTTATATCAGCTAACACTTCGGGGTTGTGCGCATTAAACATTATGCTAATTCCTTGAAACTAGGTGGGCTACAAATTTGTAAAAAAATTCTACATAAGGCACAAGAAGTTCATCTTGCATGGTGTAAACTCCAACATCATGGCATGTTTCTTGAAGAAAAATCAAAGAATAAAATTATTTGGCTCAAGTTACATAAGCTCCATACCCTTTACTCTTGGACAAGCTTCAACATATTAGCCAAACGCTTATTGAAAATGGATTTAAAGAAACCATAAGGTAAATACTTAAATGTCAATCTACCTTCCAAAATCTTGGATTATGTTGAAAATCATAGCAAGAAAGGGTTCCTTGACTTGTGCCTTAATCAAAGGGACCTCAACAAGTTCTTCCTTAGCATGCTCGAGTTCCTATAAGTTAGGAACCAATTCCTATAAGTTAGGAGCTAATTCCTATAAATTATGATGAATTCCTATGATTTAGCATGAGTCGCTACAAATTAGGACAAGTTCCTATAATTTAGGACTAATTCCTAAAAGTTAGGGGGAGTTATGAAGCAGTTAACTAATGTGCATAAGTGGAAGGTCAAGTTTATTGTCTTGTAGTGCGAGTTAATTTGGAAAAAGGACAAGTCACCGAATATCAAGTTCTAGAATTGAAATGAGACAAGTTGCATGAGTTAGTTAACTTGGTTAACTCATCAATCACAAAATCAATTCCTAAAATATAATTTGCTAGACTTAGCCATTCGAATTGCTTATAAGGAGGACGCAGGCACAATTGTAACCATTCTTCTTGAGCACAAGTATTGTGCATGAGCTTGTAAGGGTAAAAAGAACAAGAGGAGAGAGTATTGAAGAATGAAGAATTGCCTTCGGAATGCACTAGGAAATAGGGCCTTATTTCCTAGGATTTGCGCAAGGATTTCAGAATTCATCCAGGCAAGGCAAGAAGGCAAGCAGAGCAAGGGTCTTTGAAATTGTTTCAAGCTTAGTTCAAGCAAGATCATTGTATTCTCTATTGAAATTATATTGTATTGTAAGGGATCTATTGCTTATTCTTCTTCAATAATATTCTCAATCAAGCAAAGGGTTTTCCCAGTTGGGTTCCTAGAAAAATTGTGTTGTTGAATTGTGTGATTGTGTATTTATTTATGTTTCTACTCCACTGCAAAAATAAGTAGAGAAATTATGTGTCTATATGAAAAGAAATTAGTTTCAAATTGTTTATATTAATAGTTGCAAAACTTCGTGGATTTTCTACAAATTATAAGCCCAAGTGGGCTAGATGCAATGGTGACCACTGGCCAATGTTCAATTCTCATTGGGGCTTTTCTGCCCTATTTATGTAGCGACATGGCTAGAGGTAGTGGTTGAATGCGTGAACCTTGCATTGCACTACCCATGCACAGATAAGCAGATCAAAGCCCACCCCCAAGTCCTCCTTCAGGTCACCCATTTTGAGTTCACTACCTATGCTCTAGGAAGCACTTTGCTAGGACTTTATGTTAGATGCTTTGCCTAGGCTAGGGCTTTACCTAACCATGTCATTGTCCTCGTGGCTCCTTCCTCTTCTTCATCTGTTGTAGCCAAGGTGTTTGTTGCCAAGGTTTTTGGTGCATTCCTCATAAATCCCTCATTTTTTTCAAGAGTAAAAATCTTTGTTTCGTCAATTCTTCCTTTAGCCCTTGTGAGTGGTACATCTCTTAAGCAGGCCCTCATAGTTCTGAGCTTCGTTGTTCTCATAGCTCCTAAAGGTCCCTTTTTAGTTGAAAAGGTTATTGTTTTTCCAAAAGTTTCTCATGCATTGGTTTGCAAATTTCTTGTGTTTTGGTGGTGGCTCTCAGATATCCATCCTCTAGATTTCTCAAACTTGGAAAACCTCTCTTCACAAGAAAGCTGCCATTTAGCCATATACTCAGGTTTTGTCATCGTGACATTTGATTAAAAAATGATAGAGCATGTTCTTCAATCAATACCTTGAGTTTTGTTAAAATTTCAGACGATGGTAAGCAACTTCAGCACTAATGCATAATGCACAACGTTCAATACTGCAACTATCTTCTATTTACCAAAAGAAGAAAAATTACAGTTACAGCTTAGAACTTAAACTTGCCAACCAACAAAATGGCGAGCTCCGGATCTCTTTCATTATACAAGAGACTGAGGGAAGACACAAGGTATATGGTCACATGCATGAAGCACCCAATGTGACTCAATCCAATCTTAACCATCCTACATGCATATAAGTGCCAAGAGGATAACTGTCACATGTATGCACACTCCTCCTTGGGATCTAAGCCCTCCTCAAGTTGTCATGAAAGCACCCTAGAAAATCTAGGGATATGCACCCAATCTAAAAATGATAATCCATGCAAAAAACAAACTCCGAAATATAAAAGCTAACTCAAGTGATAAATCTGAACAGCAATATAATTCTGGAATTGTTGTAAGGTTGATGCATGCATGCATGCGTCCGCTCCGTATCTCTCATACATAACTGTTGTGCACCTCATTTATTCCACTAGAGCTGCACCCTCATACACACTGCCCTCTCTCTGCTGCTGCGCACAGGAACAAGAACAATGAAGCTGGAGCACCATCACTGCTGGACAAAACTAACTGAGCAACAAAGGTAAAAAATTAATAGGTTTATGGGTAAAGAAGGCTTGTGCCTAAATAGTAGTAAAACCATGGTCTCCACTTTTTGATCCCTCCTCAGGCTTTTTCATCAACAACACTATAGGTAAGGTTGCTAAAACTGCCATTGCATTTCTAGGGACATAATCCCTAACCTCCATAGATAACGCTTTTGGAAGATTTCACTTTTGCGCCCCAAAAACCAATAATGGACTGATCTCAACTTAATCAAGTTTGTGCACACTGCATTGAGATGGACTTTGCTTCTGGTTTGCCAGAAGACATCATAATAGGGCTTAAAAGTGGCAGACATGACCTGGAAGCAAAAGCTCAAGTATGAGCAGGTGGCCTTCAAGTGTAGATCTTGCTCTTGCTTCAAATATGGTCATTTAGCATCTTCTTGCCAAAAGGTCGTGAAGGGTGAGGATGGAAAGACCATTAAAAAAAAAAGGGAAGCAAGGAACCTAGTTGGTGGAAAGGAGTGGAAGATCACCACTAACTTATTGAAGTAAAATAATGGGCAACATAAGCTGGAGCTAAGGTGGAGACGAATCCAATGTTCATGGCTCCAATGTCAAAGGCCCCTTCCCTGCCTCTTCTTGACATTGGCCCCTTCCCTGCCTCTTCACTATGAAGAAGAGACACACGGATAATGGATTGTTGTGAAGAAACAAACAGAAAAAAGGTATAAAGAGATAGCTGAGAAAAGTGAACAGGTTTCATCCGACATGAGTCTCATGGAGAAGCTTCTCAAACAGAAGGTAGCGCAGTTTGTTGATTGCTAAAGGATGGGAAAACAGATGCGATCTTTAAGTTTATTTTTGTCTCTTTGTCACGTTTTCCTGTAGCAGTTCACCCACCAGGTATAACTGAGGCTAAATAACGTAACTCTTTTTCTTATCTTATATAGCTTTGATTATAGTCCTGGCTTCTTGTCTAGCTGACCCACAAAACAAGACTAATCCCTTAGCCACATTGCTCAGGTGTCTACAGAGGTGGAGGATTTGCCCAGACAGCCAAAAGTGGCTGGAATCCCAGCAAAAAAAATTCAAGAAATCTTGCAATAACAGTGTTTGAATCATGTTTTTGATGGTGGAAATGGATTCAGCACCATCAAAAACGTCTGGGGAATCCAAAATCTTGAAAATTGACAACTTTAACCTCGATTTCCAAAAATCCCTGCCGGATTTTATCAAAATATTGCCGGAAATTCTATGATTTTCAGGGCAAAAAAGCATCCCTGCCAGATTTTATCAAAATATTGCCGGAAATTCTATGATTTTCAGGACAAAAAAGCAGCCTGGTTAGACTACTGCCATTGCTTGTGGTCCGTACCAAAGTGAAGAAAAAACAGTACAATTGCAACATGTTGACAACAGTTTAACCAAAAAGTTATTGCATTAAAACAAAATGTCAGATTTTTATTCTTTCGCAATTGCTGGTCAGCTATACGTGGGACTCAAACTCAAACAATATAGACTGATCAGCAATCAAGACTCAGAAATTCCAAATAGAGAGGTATATTGCCATTAGGCATGCCAGAAAAGCAACAGCAATCAAACAGATAACAAGGAATTACCTTGGATGAGGTGGACCAGAGGGCAAAGTGCTATCAAATCAGATGCACAAAATTTGAACTCCTTTGATAACCCTTGACCAGAGAGAATAAACTGATGGAATTACCCAGATAGACGAGGTTTCTTAAAAAACTTTGGAGAATTTTCCAACACAGAATAAGCTACAAAATCTGGCAAGCATAGGTACTACTCTCAAGCAAACCCTTGACCAGAAAGAATAAACTGAAGGAATTACCTAGATAAACGAGGTTGCTTAAAAAAACCACATTGAATTTTCCAACACATAATATGCTACAACATCTGGCAATGATTTCTAGTTTAACATGTAATCGAAAATTTGATATGCTTCAGCCACTTTCCCTGCCCTACAAAACGCCTTAAGAAATGCCGCATAGGTACCACTCTCAAGATAACCTTGACCAGAGAGAACAAACTTGAAGGAATTACCTCGAAAAACGAGGTTTCTTAAAAAACTTCAGAGAATTTTCCAAAACAGAATATGCTACAACATCTGGTAATGCTTTCCTGTTTAACACGTAGTCAAAGACTTCATATGCTTCAGCCACTTTCCCTGCTCTACAAAGTGCCTTGAGAAAAGCCGCATAGGTGCCACTCTCAAGATCAACTTCCTTCGACTTCAGCACCTCATACAGTTTCAAGGCTTGATGTAAGTGCTGACACATACAAAGGCCATGCATAAGGGTGTTGTACGTGCAACCATCAGGCTGACACACAGACTGTTCCATTTCCTCTAACAACGCAAGAGCTCCCATGGCATCGCCTTTTCTACACATCCCATTCATAAGTGAAGTGTAAGTAATGACATCGGGAGAATGCCCTTTCCTGACCATGAGCTTCAGAAACTTCTTGGCGTCATCTATTTTCCCAGCCTTGGACAACCCAAATATGAGAGTATTAAATGTTACGACATCAGGAGCACACCCCTCTGCGTCCATCTTCTTATAAACCTCCAAGGCTTCATTGGTCTTATCGATTTTACAGTAACCCTTCATTAGGGTGTTGTATAAGAAGCTATCAGGTTTGCACCCAGACTCTAACATCTTATCCAACAAATTTCTTGCTTTTCTCATATGTTTGCCATTGCAGAGAGCATCCATCAGAATGCTACAAGTGACAATATCAGGCTTGCAATTTAGACCCATCTTGCAGTTTAGACCCTTCATTTCCTCCTGAAACGTATATGCTGTGTCAATCTTCCCAGCCTTACACAAATGCCTGATGAGAAAATTGAGAGTACTCATATCTGGATTAACAACATATCTCACCATTTCAACAAAAATATTGCAGGCTTCCTCATCTCTGCCTGCATTACAGAATGCACGAACTAACAAATCAGAAGTGACATGATCAGGTGCACAACCATCATCAATCATCAGATCTAGTATATTTTCAATACGACCCACATGGCCTAATTTGCTGGGTTCACCGAGCAAAACATTGAAAGTCACTGTATTTGGTAAAAATCCACCCTTCTGTTTCATGTGCTGAAGGAGGTTCAAGGCATCTTCAACTCGTCCAGCCTTTGCAAACCCATTAATCACTGTGTTGTGGGTAGAAGTATCTGGGATGAAATTACTACGTACCATTTTGTCATACATTCGCTTGGCTTCAGTAACCCTGGTCTCATTCAAAAGCGCATTAATGACGTCCTTCTGCGATGTTTTCGCATGTTGGTCTTTGTGTTTTGATCCCCTCGAATTCTCTGAAGGCAAATTACTTGTTGGCTCGTCGAAATAGGGTTGTGGAAGTGCCGAAAAATGCGAGGAAATGACTCTCGTTAGTGTATTCTGATAAATTTTTACAGGGTATATAGATTTAATTCGTGCCATATATAGCTTTTCTCTCGTGTTTTTCCCCTGCTATGTTTCGTCAAAAAAATCTCAGAACTTTGTAGCAAACCTTTCAGAGAAGTGATCATGTCACGCTGTGCTTGACTGATCGATCGTTCGGCCCGTCGCTCATGGTTTTGTCCCCGCGAAAGGGATCGAGTTGAGGTTTAAGGAAGGGATTAGCAGCCTCTTCCCACTTGATGCCTTCAGCCATGACTCAATAAATATGATTTTCTGTTTAATGAAAGCTCCCTCAAAGTGATGTGTTGACGGTAGGTCTTTTCCGGCGAAGCCCAGGAGATTTAGGTTCAAATTTCATGGAGTACAGTGGCCTGATATGGTGGCGGCTAGAGGGGCGGACTATCCTTGGCCTGATATGGTGGCGGCTAGAGGGGCGGACTATCCTGGGTCTCTCCTGAATTAGACTTGATAGTTACCGATTCACCATGTGTTAAAAAAAAAAGCTCCCTCATTCATTGGAAGCTAAAGATTGACAATTCGGGTAAAGCTTTTCTCACTTAGCATTGGCATGATAGTTTTTAAGAAAGAATTATTATCCCATTGGAAATTTAATGTAAAGATACATTATAAAAAAAAAAAAAAATATTATAATTATATTTTTAATGGGTTTATATATGTTAAGTTAAATTAAAAATGGATTCCAAGTATGTTTTAAAATTATTTTTGTTTTTGTTTGGTTAAGAGTTTGTTTTCTTGAGAGGTAAGAAAAAAGAGTATGGCTCAAGATTATTCCAGTGGCGTGGTTTTCTTTGAATAATAAAGTTGATGAGTCAATCTCCATTCGCTGATAACAACTAGATATGGTTGTCTTAAGTTTCCCACATCTAAAAAAAAGAAGACGTTAAACTAAGTTGAATTCAATTAGTTAAAAGAAACCTTAAAATTTATTAAAGTAATTACAATTTAAATATTAAATTAAATATTTTTAAATTTTTATTTTTGTTTTTTATTGGACATATATAACAAATGATCATTTGTATTTGGTTTTATATAGAATTGTCACAAATTAAAATTATTAAAAAATATATGAAAAATCAAAAAATATAGTATCACCAAGTGTTTGAACGTGAAAACTGCCATAATCATATTTATCATCAAATTTTTATATAGTACAAGCTAATATAATTTAATTTCAGGTTAATATAGTTTTTATCAAAAAATTGATTATTTTTGTTATGTTGAAATTGATTTTTTCCATATTTTGTCATAAAATACAAGTTATTCCTTCCATCTTTCACTAGAAAATAGGCATTAGCTACTGAGGCCACACTTTTGCCTAGAAAAATATTGATGAGTGATTGGAGACTTCCACAGTTTGTCATATTGTTAGTAATTTTTCGGAATCATACTGTGTAAAATGTGTGATATGTCCAATGTTTCGGATGGTGACTCCATCCATCATCAGGGACCACAGAGAGCCTTCAACCATTTTTTCTCAAAAAAATCCAACCATAGGAGTGCTTAAGTCATTTTTTTATGGTAGAAACAGATTCCACACCATCAAAAACCCTTAGGGCACCGAAAATCCTTATGCTTTACAGTTATAACCCATATTTCTCAAAATTTCTACCTAATTTTTGTCAAAATCTTGTTGGAATTTCCACTTTGCAGGCAAAATTGTTGCCTCTTTAGACTACTCTCTAGAAAATATGACATGGATATGCGTCAATGAGCAATGAGCAAGTACGCCAAGAATCAAAATTATCTGACACATGTATTATGTTTGATATGATATGTGGTTCGTACTATCAATACAGGTAACAACAATTGAAATACAATGTCCACCAAAAGGTCAGACATGAAATGTAAAACAAGAATTTTCTTTCCCCTTATTATGTCATTGCATAGCAATGACATCTATGATCCATGGATTTGTATTATTCATATATGTACAAAAAAATTGCAAAGAAAACCATGGAGTTACATAGTTCACCTTAGGATTTCATTTTTTCTATGCAGTGGTCTCAGCACCACCGCCACATCAAAGCTACATAGCACGATGCAGTGGTGAGCTCTACCTTGGGGGTTTAAATGCTTTTTTCATTGTAAGGGCATACTGATTGTCAAACTATCACTCCAATGCAACCTTCAATATACATTGTACAAACGAAAGATCATATCTGTGCACAATCAAAGATTTTTAGTATTCCCAAATCTAATTCTAAGTCTCGCCAATCATCCTTCGTACATTCACCAACAACACTTTTCAATTATTTAACGCATCTAGTGGTCCAAATTCATTAGTTTTGAGTTGCTATCAGATTGGCTTCACAAATTCTAATATTGGAATTTGAAATCGATGGTTTGATTATGTAAATTTGAAGTTCAATGTTCTTAACCATAGGGATACACCCTCGATAAATTTGTTGTCAGAGGGACTCGCTTCAACGTTTGTATTGTTTTCTCACCATTGGAATTGGACTTCATTGCCTTTGCATGGATGGAAACACCAAGAGAGCACATTGAAGAGATTCAGAAAACCAAGTTCAAAGAGAACCCTCTTACAAAAGAATTGCACCAAATAGTCAAACTTTTGTCTATAGAATTATACAACAAACATGTTCATTTTGTTATAGTGCTAATTCAAGTGACTCATCAGTTGGATTGAAAGTGCCAATCAAGCTTATCTTCTTTGTTTATTATTTTTGTTATCATGATAATTTTGGTGACTTTGTTGTAGAATGGATAACAACTATGCACGAAATGTGAATTTGATGTTGGATTTTGTGTTTATGACTAAGGATGTCACTGATGTGGGTGCTACTACTACACTAATGGTTTCGAACGAGAAGATTGGATTTTAGAAACTTCATATCAATTCTATAAGCAATGTAGGATGATCAACCAAAATAAATAAAAGGGAAGGAGGTTATATCGGAGAAAAAGGTATGGATTCAATCATATTAAAATAATTAAATCTGAATTTCTAATCCTTATAAAAGTATGAATTGGTTAACAAGAATCATTATCTCTTTGTTAATTTATGGTGATTACAATGACAATTCTATGGGTAACCAACTCATTTTCCCAATTTCTCTATGACTATTATAGTACCAATAATATAGGTAGCATCCTCTCTTTTCATTGCAGGTGTTAAGTTTAAGAGTGTCTTTTTAGTGACAAGTCAGCCTTACATTTTTAGCAATGGATGCAAGATAAGATTCGATGAAGTCTCTCCTTCGGACTTTGACATTGGATATATAGTCCCAAAATGGGTTGAAAGTAGGCCCAACATTTCTAAACTTGAAGAATTTTATGATGGAAGGCTTCCCAATACTTTTATGGTTCTTCCTTTGTGTGCAGAGAAGGTTGAAGCTGCAGAAAGAACTCTCAAGTATTCAACTTGAAATTCTTTTATTTATGTCTAAGATCAAGAAGCTTTATGTCTATGAGGTCCATGTGAATGTCAGTTTTAACAAAATAAATAGAATCTCTATTTCAAGGGAGACAAAATTTCGAAATTCCAAGAGCGAAGATAGTGAATCGTTCACTCTGCATTTATCTGTTGTTGAAGGCAAACGTTCCATTGGACAATCTAGTTATTACATATGTAGGCAACGTTTTGATGTGAAAAATGAGTGTAAGGTTGAGCAGAGGAAAGATGTGGAAAAATGGGTGATTACACTAGCTTTTCCCCGAGATAAACGTCTTACTAAAGAAGATAAACTAGCCCCCAGTATGTATTCTTTTCTTCTTACATAAATGGTACATGGTTTTCCATTTGTAATACAAGCAAACTTTTAATTGGTTTCCTCAAGAGAAAGCATGTCTTTTACAACAAATGGAAACAGGGAATACTTTGCCACATTCTGTTAGCTTTATGTTCAACATTTAGTTCGCTAGTCTATGCAAATTCACCCCCTTCATCAAATTGTGATTGTTATAAATATCATCCCACTGATAGCCCTCATTATTAGCAGTTGACACAAGTTAGAGATTATAATTCAAGTCCATTTAAGAATGGAGGAAATAGTTTTGTGTGATTCCAACTTTGTTGGTAGAGATTTGGGTAGGCCAACAGAGACTTGGAGAATACTGCCAACCTTTAGAAGCATTTTGGAGAGAGCAAGACAAGAAGCTCAACAAAGCGACCTAGATTCTTTATTTGTTGGTGATATCAAGATAGTTCATCATTGTCTCGACAAGGATGAATTCCCTAGTGTCATGAATTTCTTAAAAGTGGAATATGTGTAAAGCCCTAATTTTTTAAATTTAACCAGAGAAACTAAAATTTGACAATTGACATCAAATTCTAATGCCTAATTTTACAATTTAACCAGAGAAACTAAAATTAACAACTCATTTGCAAGTACTTACCTCAAAATATTGTTTGAAGACATTTCTGGTATGTTGTTGCTCCTACTCCTGCTACCAAGTCGATTGTTTCCTCCTCGCCTATCTGGTTTCCAGATCCATAAGACTTTGAAATAGAGGTCTTCTAGCCCTCATGCCCAAAACCCCAAGAACAATTGCACAATACTTTGTGTTTCTCTCCACAATCTCTGCTTCTCCCATAGTTAAGAAATAAAACCCCCCTTTCAGACTCTTTGTCCTTTGTCCCCCCCTTCTCATGGTCTCCTTGACTCCCTTGTATGCCCCAAAAATCCATCGTCTCTCATTCTTCTATTATTGGTATCCTACATTCCATAGTCATCTTTTTGCTTTGTTTAGAGGTAGTTATATTTATCAAATGTAATGGAGTGTTGCTTATAATTGTTTGTTTAGTTTATGAACTATATTCTTAATTTTATTTAATTAAATTACTTTATCTATAAGTTTAAATAATCACTTATTTAAAATTTAAGTAAATTACTTTATTCAATATTAAATAAATTACTTTATTTACTTTAATTAAATTAATTATATATATAATAGTGGTAGACATATCAAGTACCTCACTCGATATATTCATTATATTTTGGTGAGTTAGGAATTTACTTTGATAATCAATTCATTACCTTCAACTTAGACATTTTCCAATATTAGCGAGTATAAATACTAGTGTAGTACATGCAATACATGCATATGTAGTTATCATATGCATGTGTCGTATGCATGTTAATATTTCTATGTTCCTTATAACTCGAGGTGGGTTATTACATACACCCCTTCCTCAGAAAATTTCATCCTGAAGTTAAAGTTTATATAGTATATCAATAATTATTTTAGCAATTAGTGTAATCATGTAAGGATTATGTCTCGTGATTGAATACTTATTTAATGTGAGGACATTTTTTATTTTATTTGTGTTTTAAACATTTATAGGTTTATGATATTAATAGTCATGCCCTATCCAACTGAGCTCTCAAGTTATTCTAGAATCATCTTATCCTTCCTAATCTCTTCCACTCCCATCTTATCCATCATCTACTGGAATATGTCATGGTGTTAGCTATATTGATCTAATCATTCATAAATCTCAAGGGTGAGAAAGTCGACTATATCAACCTAATTTCCCAATAGGCATCTAGAAGACATCATCACATGTCTAGGGGAGCGTGACTTGCACAGTTCTCCCATGACTCTAATTTTTTGATGATAAATAGTGGGAAACACCTCCACCCCTCCTAGTAAAACTAGGACCAATAGCCTATCATGGAATCTTATTGAGCCTCAATTGTTCTTGGAGTTTTTTCATAACGTGGTCAGTTTGGTAATGATATTATCTGCAATCTACACACTTGTCCACACATTATAACATATGCATCAATATATTCAAAACTAATTATATTCAGATAACAATTTATATGCATTCCCAATATGTTGTCATCTATGATATTGATCTTTGAGTTCATATAAAATACTTGGCTCTGTCTAGCCAATATATTTGTAAGTTATTTTTCACGTTTAATAGTCAAGTGTAGTCATTCTTTTATTTCCATCTCATCGTTCATGTTGATATGTAAAATTATAGATACCACATCCATAACATAATTCATAATTTATATCAGTATCCATGTAATAACAATGTTAAGAAAATAACATACTTCATATTGGTATCCATTTCCCAACAGTGTTAAGCAAATAATTTTAAATCATTCTTACGTGTAACCTTTCATAGTTATAGAACAGTTCAAAAAGATAGTTTTAAGTATCTAGCCAAAATAAAGTAAAGATATACAAAATAAGGTTTTTAAGTGCTTTAAAATCAAAACAAGTTGGGTTATGTTTGGCATATGGCGTCTTTGTCTTCCCAGGTAGTCGATCTAGGACTATACTTGTCCCATTGGACCTTAAATTGCTCTACCAGGTTGTCCTGAGATGTTGAACCCTATGTTCTAGTATACATAATGATTCAACCGAAATGGTTCCCTCGTCTGATACCTGCAGTTTCTTCTATTGAAGGTTATGTGATATTTCAGCTATATAATGTCTTAGTACATATACATGAAAAACATTATGAACTTTATGCAAGTGGGGTGGCAGTGCAAGACGATAGGCAATAGGTCCAACTTTTTCCAGAACTTTGACTTACCCAATAAACCGAGGTGACAACTTTGTTCCTTTTCCAAACCAAATAATGCTTTTGTTTGGTCTAATGTGGATGAAAACTCGATCCTCTACTTCATAATTCCTATTTGCCCTGCGAGCATCAACATAACTTTTTGTCTATATAGTGCCTCCTTTAACTATTGTCTATTTTTTATACTTATTCTTCCATCTCTTGAATTAGCTCTGGCCCCACTATCACTTGATCCTCTAACATGTCCCAACTTAATGGTGTTCTACAAGTTCTGCCATATAATGCTTCAAATGGAGGCATTCTAATTGAGTTGTGGTAGTTGTTATTGTATGTAAATCAACCAAGCGTAAGTACTTTTCCCATTGTGTTGTTGATCCATAACGTACATCCTCAACATATCTTCTATTACTTGGTTAACCCTTTCGATTTGTCCATCAATCTCAAGATGATATGTTGTACTTAAATTTAGTTGAGTTCCTAATGTTGGTTGTATACAATTCCATAATCTTGAAGTCAATCGTGAATCTTTATATGATATGATTTTATTAGGAACTCCATGAAATCTAATGATTTTATTTATAAATACTCGAGTTACATCAACAACTTCATAAGTATCTCTTACGGGAATAAAATGATCACTTTTCGTTAATTTATCTACCACAACCACAATGACATTATGCCTTTATGGTGTAAGAGATAGCTCGACAATAAAATCCATAAAAATCACCTCCCATTTGGTCATAGGAATGTCATAAGGATGCAGGAGACCTATTGGACGATGATGGTCAGCCTTCACTTTCTAGCATTCAAGACATTTTGTAACAAATTGGACAATATCACACTTCATTCCTACCCAAGAAGGGTTTCCTTGTGTCACCATACATTTTATTTACACTTGGATGCGCATAATACAATGTTCTGTGGGCTTCCTTAAGGATGTTGTTTCGAAGATCCACACTATCACAAATGTACATCCTCCCATGGGATTGTAACAATCCATCATCCTCTAGTTCATACCCCTCAAACTTAAGTTCTTTTGGACCTTTACTCAAGCTCAGATCTTACTTTTAAATAACATCTATCTTCCAAGAGAAGTTAACACTTGCTCTCTCAAGTCAACCTTGAAGGGTACAAGGGAAAAGATTCTTGGTCTTCTACTTAGGGCATCTTCCACTACATTTTCCTTTCCTTTAATGTAAGAAATCCCAAAGTCATACTTGCCTAAAAATTCACACCATCGTCTTTGCCTAGCATTCAAGTCCCTTTGGGTAAACAAATATTGCAAACTTTGGTGGTCGCTTTTAAGCACAAAGCTTCTCCTTACAAGATATTGTCTCCATATCTTTAATGCTACTACTACAATGACCAATTCTAAATCACGTGTGGCGTATAGTCCTTCATGAGACTTTAACTTCCTTGAGGCATACGCTATTACTCCCTTATATTGCATTAATATTGTACCTAATCATTGCTTGGATGCATCAATACATACTATAAAGTCTTTGTCCATATCAGGTACTCGCAAGATTGGTGCACTGGTCAATAATATTTTTAGTTCAAAGAATGCCCATTGACATTCCTCGTTCCACTCATACTTAACTCCTTTACATTGGAGAGTTGTGACAGGCTTCGCAATTTTTGAGAACCCTTCTACAAACCTTCGATAGTATTTGGCTAAACCCATAAAACTTCACACTTCTTGCGCATTCTTCAGTATCGGCCACTCCGTGATTGATTTTACCTTCTCAGGATCTACTGAGATCCCTTCACCAGATATAATATGACCTAGGTAATGAATCTTCCTCTGAAAGAAGGAACACTTGGATAACTTTCCATATACTTGGTGCTCCCTGAGGCAAGATAATACTATCCGCAAGTGTTCTTTACGCTCCTTCTCATTTTCGGAGTAGATGAGAATTTCATCTAAGAAGACTTGTACAAAACTGTCGAGATACTTGCGAAAAACATTATTCATAAGATTCATGAATATTGTTGGTGCATTGGTCAACCCAAATGTTACCATCATGAACTCATAATGCCCAAAACATGTTCAGAATGCAATCTTAGAGATATCACTTTCCTTAATTCTTAATTGATGATAACCTGACCGTAGATAAATTTTTGAAAAGACTGAAGCTCCTTTCATTTGGTCGAAGAGGTCATTAATTCGAGGCATTGGATACCTATTCTTTATTATAGCTTGATTTAAGTCACAATAATCTATGCATAACCATAAGGAACCATCCTTTGTTGGGAATCACGATTATTGTTAGACCAAAACCCACAGGTGTTAGTTAACGATCGCATCGCCAGAGATAAGGATCTACAAGAGGTGGTTAGTCCATGTCGCAAAACACACGAGGAGTGTTGGCTTATCCAATGTCCAACAATATACCCCCCAAAGTGAGCTGGGTGTGTATCGAACTCGTGACTTACGCTTTGATACCACTTGTTGGGAATCATGATTATCGTTAGACAAAAATCTGCAAGGGTTAGTCAACAATCGCATCGACTGAGATAAGGATCCATAAGAGGTGGTTATTCCATGTTGCGAAACACATAGGGAGCGTTGGCTTGTCCAATGTCCAACATCCTTCTTCTTGACAAAAATTACAAGAGCTCCCCAAGGTGAAATACTAGGTCAAATATGTCCTATATCCAGTAGTTCCTTTAGCTGGATTTGTAACTCTTGAAGTTCAAGATCCGTCATTCTGTAGGGTGTTTTAGAGATTAGTTATGTACCAACTTTCAATTCTATTATGAGATCAAGCTCCCTTTTAGGAGGTAATCCTAGTAGTTCCTTCAAAAAACATCAACAAATTCAGATAACAACAAATATTGCTTTAGAGATGGCCCTTTTTCCTTGATTACTTCCTTAACTACATATACCCGAAAACCTTTTCTTAGGCAACGCTTCATTTGCATTGTTGATATGAAGCGTAAATATAACCTCCTCTTAATACCATGGATTTGGATCGTCTCTCCTTCATCATTTATGTAGAGAATTATTTTTTTGTAACAATCTACCCAAGCTCGATGAACTTCTAACCAATCCATCCCTCTGATGATATCATAAATTCCCAAGGTTGTGACATATACTATTAACTTAGTTGAACAAACCCTTAGATCAACGGATTGAAGTTCCCCTGAAGCCATTTCTACATGTCTGAAATCATTTTGCTTGTGGGCTGCCAACCCACATTTATTTAATGCAAATGACAAAATGAAACTATTAGTAGCACTGGTATCAAATAAGATTTTGAGTTTTATGCCATTAATAGTACCTGAAGACTCCACTACAGTGGACTGATGTTCTGCCTAGTTGTTGTTGACTATTGCATGGATTCTATGTTTGCCTTTGGTATTTGATAATGACTCTTTTCCTTCTCACTGCATTACATTTGACGAGGCCTCTAGACACTCACATTGAAAATGTAGTCCTCCACATCCTAACAATTAACATGGGGTGATCCCCTTGTGTCAGACTGTGAGTTTCTTGAAAATGAGCTCCATCCTCTTGCGCTACTTCCTTTGGTGCTTCTCCCTCTATTATTAGTTCCTCAAGGGTTCCAATGACTTGCATTAGATATTGATGATTATGCATATATAGTATTAACTGTCATAGGATCCCTTGCTCCTACTCCTCTTGGAGTAAATCTATTACCATAAACATGTGGTCTCAAACTACTCCCCCTAAAGAAGTTTCAAGTCCTTGGAAATCCGACTATGTGGGTCTTGTCAGATTGACATCTCTTTTTATCCCTAGATGCTCTTTTGCATAGAGGGTACATTCAATTGCCGCTGCTACTAATGATGGTCTCCACATTCTAACCATGACTCTGATTCAAGGATTTAATCCATACACAAAACACTCAACTTGGCGTTCATCAGTATCTAGATAAGTAACATATTTTACGAGTTCCATAAACCTCATCGCATATTCTTCCATTATTTAGTTACCTTGGACTAACATGTGGAAAGCTTTGACTTGCTACTCTTAAAAGTAAGGTGGCAAGTATTTTGCGTGGAATCTTTCCTCAAACAACTCCCAGGGAATGTTGTTGATGTGAGATGTAATTGTTTTTCTAGATTTCCCCACCAAATCAAAGCACTTTCCCTAAGATGAAATATAGCGATCTTTGTCTTAGAGGTAGAAGAATATTCTCTTAGCATGAAACACCTTGTTATTCCTTCGAGCCATGCTTCAACAACCTCTCCGACTTGCCCTCCTAAAAATTTTGGAAGCTTAATATTTTGTAGCCCCTTAGAAATATCCTCCTATGGTTATCTATCATCTAAAACTTTGGACCCCTTTGGATTTACTCCCTCATGGTGAGGTCATTCTTCCTTGGCACTAGTTGTCGGCGACCCGTTTATTGTTTCGAGGATTGCTTTTCATGAGCACATTATAATTGTTAGTTCAGGCGCTTAAGCGATTGGTGCTGATGATGGTGTTGGTGGTGGTGATGGTGATGCCGCTAGACGATGTCGTCGTTGATATGTCTTTACCATTACAATTTTATTTATTTATTTATTTTTATCACACAATAAGGTTATAAGTATCTGAGGTACAATTTAGATTAATAAATACAATTTCATAAATTCAGGCTTTTATGTGAGTATAATTTTTTTGTTATTATTACCTGCATGCAAGTGTTACTGATACTGAGGTCAAGGAGGGTGGTATCGCTACCTCCTTGTCCTAAATATAGGATAATTGCTTATAAATTATGGAGTTGTCTTTAGTGTGACTTTTTGGAAGCTTTTACGGTGGGTTTTTCCGGTCAAATTTCTCTAAAATCCGGCAGGAATTTATTGAAATCACAAGCTTGATGGGTAATCCTGTGCAATCGAAGTGCCCTAGGGGTTTTCCAAGGTGTTGAATCCATATGTACAGTCAAAAAACTAGTTTAAATAACACAAATCAAGATTTCACTTAAATTTTTCCACCAAATTCCAGCACCAAAAAGTCCAAAAAATCATACTAAAAACAACTCCATAAATTAATAAAAAATTAATATATATATATATTTATTTATTTATTTTGATTAACCAAATATACCGTGCCAATTTTACTTTTTTGGATTGAAGTTAACCATAATTATATAACATGGGCTGTTTTATAAAGTGTTAATATAACATACATGGGTTCAATTTATGAGTACATATAGATTTTACTTACTGATTCCAATTAAAATACACCTAATATATATACCCATTCATTTACCATTCCTATTTTCATGGGTTAGGAGAGACAATACCCAAAGTTTAACTTAATTTTCTCAATGATCGTTCATATACCAAAAAAAATGTCAACATAAAATTATACGTCATTAGATATAAATGTATTTCCCAAAAATCCAATGAGAGCTTTTGTGACGATCAAATTAATATCTAGATAAAATATAGTTTTCGAGTAGGGAAAATATTAGTATCATTGGTTTCACTAGCTCTTATACTTCACTAAATATATGTACTTTAACATATATAAAAACCCATATTTCATATATATATATAATTAAATGTACAACCTTTTATTATTATTATATTTTTTTTTTTCAAAATCATTAATTAAATATATAAAATGTAGTACCAAGTAAGTAAATTACACTAAGAAAGTCTATTTTTCATTCTAATATATATTCTTTTAAATTATACTTTTAATATAATAATAAACATATTTAACATTATATTATAATGAATATTAACAATATCATATAGTTAGCGTTCTTGCTATTTAGTTTAATTATTGATCTTTGAAAGGTATGAACACGTTCCCACATTTGAACAAGGTTAAATTAGAGTAAAAAACAACAAAAACATACAACTTTATATTAATAAAAATTACAATTAAAATAACAAGATAATTGATGGTTGCATTATCTTTGAGCACATAGAGATAATAATAACTCTATTTATATATGATTTTTTTAATAAACTTTAATACCATATTTGTCTTAATTTATTATTTGTATAGATTTGTATGCAAATTAAAAAAAAAAATAGACAACCCCCATCTATCCATGTGAATGGAAAATTATGCATGGATGGAGAGGAGATAATAATAACTCTATTTGTGTGAATGATTTTTAGATTTATATGCAAATTTATAATTTTTTTAGACAAACCCCATCTATGCATGTGAATGGAAAATTATGCATGGATGGAGAGACGATAATAATAACTCTATTTGTGGATGATTTTTTGAATAAACTTTAATACCATATTTGTTTATTTAAATCTATTATTTGTATAGATTTGTATGGAAAATCTATAAGTTTTTAGACAAACCCCATCCATGCATGTGAATGAAAGATTATGCATGGATGGAGAGGAACTTTTAGAGCAATCACCCTAGGCTACTAGTGTTGAATGATATTGTAAATAAAATCAAACAAAAGATACATTAATACCTCAAACTCAATCATAATATACAAATTACATTAGAATAAATTTAAATGATAATAATCTTAATTATATTATTTCAAAACTTTATTTTAAAATATAGTTATATTGTGAATATACAATCTTCTATGAATCCATTAAAAAGTCAAATTTAAAAAAATATAAATATTGTTTGGAAATTTATATTAAATGAGAATTATACTTTATTTCAAAATTTAGATTTGATTTATATAAAGTTATATATTCAAATTTATAGAAAATTATAAATTTAAAATTTATATAAATTAATTAGTTATAAATTTTTTATATATTATATTAAATTTTTTCATAATTTTTATCTTTATATTTTTACTATACAATTTTTAATTAAAAAATATTACAACCCATTTCAGTGATGAAATAAAAATATAAGTAAAATATTTGACACTCATTTGCTACTTTATACTCAACTAAAGTTCTACATCTACCCTCAAGCTTCATGGTTTTTTTTGTTTTGTTTTTTTTTTTTTATCAGTACCAAAAAAGCTATATATTTGTATTATATTCATCAAATAAAATTGTACAGCAATATACATATATATGAAAAACCATCAGATATGGCAGTTATGAGGTTCAAAGCCACATAAAGTGGAATGGACAAAGAAAATATATCCTGTTCAGCTACATATAATTCATATGGAGAAATATATGAATATAGGCACAACAGATAGGAAAGAATGAGATCCATATGACAAATATTTATGAGAACTTTTCAAAAAGGGAAAGACAAAATAGTGGGAAAACAGATACATACCAGATAGTCCTCATTAAATAGAAAATTATGTACTCGGCAAGCAAAAGTCCTCGATCTGGTAAGAGATGTTGTCCACCGTTATCTGCATCCTCTAGACACCTTGAGGAGATGATAGGCCCATTTTAGATAAAGCATCTGCCCTTTTGTTTTTATCTCTGTCAATGTGTGAAATTGTGTAGTCCCTCCTGCAACTCCATAAAGCCTCAATCGTGTTTAGTCATCTAGAAAGATTGATATTTTTTATGATGTGTTTTGACTGAACATGATCAATGATGACTTTCAAATCTCCAAAAATTTGTAGTTTCGAAAGGTCAAGAAAGACACAAAGAGATAGAAGACCAGCAAGGGCCATCGCCTCTGCTCTATTGTTGGACTCGGCACCTCCATTCCAATGTATTTCAAAGGCTTGACCAACTTCTGGAATAATGTATACTCTGCATGCACACGAACCATGTTGAGCTGCTCCATCAAAAAAAGTGCGTGGAATATCTGTGGGCTCCCTTGTCGGAATTCTTCTTCCATTCCTGACTCTGGATTGACATGGCAAACTGAGTGCGTTGTATAGACAAAGGATAGATTCAAAAACAGAAGAATGAGTTTCCTTTTTGGAATTGCAAATCATACCATTCCACCATTTCCATATGGCCCAAATAGCAAATAATGGAATGGGCCTCCAATCGATGTACATGATACTCCACCCTTTGAAAGCCTCTGGAATGGAAGGGAAAGGGATGTTGTTGAAAACAAAATGGGCAGCAAGTTTCTGCCAAATTATCTGAGCTTGAGGACAACGGAGAAAAATATGTAAGTTGTTCTCAGTGTTTGACCTACAAAGGGGGTAGATAGCGGGCCCGTACCAATTTCTCTTTTGTAGGTTTTCCCATGTGAGATTCCTGTTATGAAACACCAACCAAGCAAATATTATGGTCTTTAAGGGGCAGCTTGTTTTCCAAAAAGATATTGGAAAGGTGTTATCTATTTGCTCTGATTCTGAGATTAGAAGCTGTTGGTAAATATGTTTGACATAAACAGATGAAGAGCCACCATGTATTCCAAATGAGGTAGTCCTTGTTCGTAGAGCGAAGTATACCATGAGCCTGCAGCGAAGATGTGATAGAATTCCATTGAATTGCCAGATCGTTGCTTAGGTGCAATTCTGTTGCGGATTTCCAAATTAGAATTGCTCCTTCCCATTTTCAAATGGCACTGACCTAGAAAAACATACCCCTATTGTGTAACGTTCTTAATAACTATTGGGAAATATGGATCTTTCCAGCCGCTCCAGCAAATTCATCCAAACCAATAATTATTTTTGACCCGGACTGAAATTTCCAGATCAGATTTTATCTGAAGAAAGGCTCCAATTTCCGGAAGCCTCTCCATATTGCAGAGCCGTGAGAGGATCCAATGTAGCGTTTTCTAAACCAGAAAGACATATCTTTATTGTCCATGTACTTTGCTCAAATGGCCAAGCTCCAAATAGACTCTCTCATAATTTCCTTCCACATGGTTTTACATAGTAGGGCCTTCCGAAAAATATTTAGGTCCAAAATGCCCCATCCTCCCATTTTTTTGGGCGAGCCAGCATTGAAAGTTTTGTTAAATGATATTTTTTTGTTCTTTATGTCCTCCCCATACGAAATTGGCAGTCATCCTGTTTAGGCTATTGATGATGGATTTGGGGATATAGAAGAGATGTGCCCAATATACCATGATTTGTACGAGCACAGCTTGAGTTAGAATCACGCGACCACCAATGGATAAACATTTGTATTCCCATGCAAGAATTTTCTTATAAAAACGATCAGGAATCCAAGACCAATCAGCCACACGATCCAAAAGATTTCAAATTGAACCCTAAGTATTTTAGCCCATTCCGGAGAGGAATTGCTTTAATATTGAAAATTTGTGTTAGGAAAATAATCAGATCCCCATTTACATTTTCGACATGAAAAGATGATTTACCTTCATTTACACACATGCCGGATGCTGTTTGAAACCTCCCCAAGATTTCATGAAGACAAATCCAAGATGCCCTGCACAGAATTGTTGTTTTTTTTTTTTTTTCTACGTAAAGTCTAAACTATATTAAGGAGAGAAAGTATTTACAAGAATTACATCATTCGAGAGGGGCATTGCCCAGCCCTCTAACAAAAGCATCTGAGACTGACTGTCTGTCCAGCTATACCCTATTACCATATATTGTCCCTGATGTAATGCTTGGACAGAGGACATGTAAAAACCTGACTCTTGGATAGCCATACAAAAACAAAAAACAACCAGACCCTTTTAAGCCTGTAGACTCTACCATTGACACTGTAATTACATAGACAAGCCTTCGAATGAAGGATAGAAAGAGAACTGGTAGCGACCCATCTGATAGACAAAAAATACAATGATTTATCGCGGCAAAAACCTGGATAAAGAGCAACCATGGAGACTCAGAACGGGCGATTTGGATCCTCCGGAGGTGACAGATGCTGCGGGCTTGACGTATCCAGCCAGTTCGCCATCTCCTCGTCCCATTGAAACTGTTCCTCAAGGCGCGGCTGAATTGCGCTGTGGATTTCCTCGCTCGCTTGGGTAGTATTAGTCGGAGGCAGAGCTTCCTGCTCCAGAGAGTCAGAGTTCAAGTTCTCCTGAACTTGGGCTGGTTGATGCTGAGACGGCAGGGCTATAGCAGAAAGAGGACGGAGCATACGGAAGACCCTTCCCTCCATGTCTCCCAACAGTATTTCACTTGACTGTAATTCTACAGGTGCCTGAGAAGAGGAGGGATTTTCTTCAGGTGCTGCCTCCGAGAGATAAATTGACACATTCACAATGATATCTGAGCGCAGGAGCCTTCCAGGGATTCTAAGGCGGATAGGCGGGTAGGAGTCCGGCAACATCAGGAAGTCCTGCTCAGAGGACGAGGACGAATTCGTCATTGTCGCCCTGGGGACGAAGGAGTTCACCTCCTCGCCTTCAGAGGCAAGGCGAGTACCAGTTCTCCCACCTCGTCGCAGTAAACCTCTGCTGCGTACCATGGCAGTGAGCTTGCGGGCAATTAGATTAGGCTTCGCCACCCTGAGGCATTCAAAATGAAAAATATCAGGCCCGACTCCAGAACCTTGTAAGTTTTTCTGGGCTCTGAGCGACTGGGCTTTGCCCATAAATATCCAAGCCATTGCTTTCAGCTCGTACAGGCTTGCATCGTCCGGCAGGTGATTCATTAAGGACGAGGAGTGAATGTGATCTGAGGCTGGCGGCGAGCGTTTAAGAGCTAGCATAAATGCTTCCTCGGTTACGGAGAAGCCATCTGCCCTTCGCAACCCTGCGTGGCCAGCGATTAGAGTGCTACCTTGCTTGCCCAACACCCGCATCCGGGTCTGCACAGAATTGTTGTTAATAGAATATCGTCAACAAAAAGATTATGGGAAATGTAGATTCCCCTACAGATGGGGAGGGGCCTACATTTATTTTGAAGAATCGCCCTCTTGATATGTAGACTCAGAGAGTCCATTACAAGGCTGAAAAGGAGCGGAGACAAGGAGCAACCCTGTCTTAACCCCCTAGCCGCTTTGAAAAAAGGAGTAGGGATTCCATTAATAAGGACTGCATAATTAACATCAACCACACACGCCATAATCCATCTAGAGCATCTATTATCAAGACTAATCCTTGCAAGAAGGCAACGAATAAAACCCCAGTCCACGTAATCGTATGCCTTTTTGAGGTCAATTTTTAATAATGTAGCTTCTAACTTCCTGCAATGTATGGAATGTAGGCATTCTTGAGTGAGAGCCACCGAGTCCAAAATATCCCTTTCCTTTAGAAAATCGTGTTGTTCATGGGACAGATGAAGAGATAAGATATTCCTCATTCGAATAGCAATAATTTTTTAAATAATCTTATATATGATGTTGCACAATGAAATTGGCCTAAAGTCTGAAAAAGAAGTGGAGAGCTTCTTCTTTGGTATCAATGCAATATAAGTGGAGGAAATATATTGGCTTATGTAACCTTGCGATCTTGATTCCTCGACCATTTTTAGGATATCTGACTTGAATAAGTCAAAAAAATGGATGAAGAAATCAATAGTCCAGCCGTTTGGCCCCAGACATTTGTCTTTCTGAAAAGATTTCATTGTAGCCAATAATTCCTCCTCGGAAACCTCAAAAAATAGGGCATTGTTTTGATTTTCGTCAAACATGGTAGGATATGGATCGATACCCCATAGAATATCCTCAATGTCGTTGCCAATATTTCTGTTGTAGGCCCGTTTGAAATATTTCACAGCTTCACAAGCAATGGCCTCTTCAGAAGAATATGTATTGCCTTCTTCATCCTTGATTTCCCAAATAGTGTTTACCTCCCGCCGCTTATTTGCAAATCTATGAAAAAACTTTGTATTTTTGTCCCCCTCTCTGAGCCATATAGCTTGACTCTTAAGACGCCAGGAAGCTTCTTCCATGCTAATATCTTTTGCTTTCTTTTCTCTAAATTCCATATTTGTTTCCTAATAGTAGAAGACAAATAGAGATGTTTAAAGTGAGTAGATAAATACTCCAAATTCCTACATATATCCTTCAGGGCCATTCTGTTGGAGGCCGCTTTCTCCCGTTGCCATCTTTTTACCTCACTCCGAAGAGAAGACAGTCGATCTAAAAAGGGCCGAGATTGATCATGTTCTGGAATGGATGGGGGCCGCCAGGATTCAATTATGAATTTGTTGAACTGTTCATCAGCGAGCCATGTCCATGTCCTGTTACATCACAATTTTATTTAATGATTTATGTATTCTATATTAATATTAATTCATTATATATTTTAATGTCAAATATTTAATAATTTAATTCTTAAAAAAATCAATTTAAATGAATACTAAATATCACCATTTACCAATCTTCATTACTATTTCACATTTGAAGTTCTGAAGGCACCTGATGCGTTTATGATGAGCACTCACGGCTTAAGGTCTTTAATGCTGGTGAATATTTGAAGTGTAAATTTTTTATTCACTTCACCATATTAATAATTCAGGACGCATTATATATATATTATATATTTATATTATATATATAATATTATAGTATATATATCTATATATATATATATATATATATATATATATGAGTTCAACAAATAGTGAGGCTACATAACTATCATATCCAAGAATAACACCTAACCCAAATAGGGTGGGGAATTGAACTAGTGACTTAATATGTAGGAATGCTTTAACAAGACACCCAATCTTCGTCTATCCAAGACTGCGTGGACAATTAAACTAGAATAATTAAAATATATAATTGTTTTGCATTTTATTTATTTTAATTGGGATTGATTAATTTCACTTATATATTTATAAAATAAAAAATGGTCTATTATTTTACTTTAATTTAATATATTAATTGATTAAATGGTTTATTATTGGTTAATTGTAATTGTTATTTAATTATTTTTATTCATATGTAAATTTAAAATGTAAAAGATATAAACTTTTGATTAGAGTAAAATAAATTAGTTTTAAATAGCATTATTTTTAACTTGAATGACGAAGTATTTGGATAATATTGAGACATTTCAATTTTGAATTTTCTCTCAATTATAATTTCCTCGTATATGTATAATAAAGTGTTGTCCAAAACAAAAAGAGAATTGAAATAAGATGCCATGTAATGCAATGTTGAGTTAGTGGGTTGTTTGGACTAGGTTTCAAGCATTGAGTCATTTGACTTAGGGAAGAACATATGCCACATTTCCCCTCTAAAAACATGCTACTTGTTGTATATGTGTTGAAGAATCATGGTAGATGATATTTGTTAGTAAGTCATGTTTTACTTCACTACCTTTTGAACATGTCACAAGTGGAAAATGCATATATTTTGATGAATGAACGAAATTAAGAATAAGTGAGACCACATGGCCCCTTGTCACCCTCACTCTCCATGGTGTAATATATGCCATTATTGACTATAAAAATTCCTCTTCGTCACTTCTTTTCTAGGAGCAAAGGCAACAATCTCTCAAGTGTCATGTTAATGTTTATTTAAGTAGACGTTGATAGCAAAGAAAGGGGTTGCATTTTACTCTAGCAAATTCAAGTCCTAGCTCATTAAATGCAACTAAGGATGAGATCTTCAATGATAATTAGTCAATTGCTCCAATAACCACAAATGAGAATTTAGTCATTAATATGCAATCTTATACAAGTGAAAATAACAAAAATCTATTTCTCAACTCAACTTACATATGCATCCTCAATTCACTTCAATCTTCCCTTTACCTATTTCAAGATTATACTAATTATATGAATATTGACGAGGACAACTATTATGATTATTACTATTTACTGGTGTATAGACTTTAAGAAAAATCACAAAGAAATGAATAGCTTGTTTTATAATTTTATTAATTGGCTTTTCATAATATTTTTGAAAATATAGGTTTCCAAAAAGCAAGGAAAATTGTGATCATAATATTGTTGAAAAGAGGGGTTTCCAAAAAGCAAGGAAAATTGTGATCATAATATTTTTGAAAAGATGGGTTTCCAAAAAGCAAGGAAAATAGTTTAATCTCACACTTATCTGATGATAGAGAGAAAGAGCTAGCAATCCAATAGTGTTGTTCACATTCACAACCATTTTTTCTTTTCACTAGATATGGCATTACCATGTCCCTGGCGAGCTTTGAATGAGCTTTTCTAATTTACTTGCTTTCTAGAATGTAAAATTTTGGCTCAAAATATGAGAACATAATATATACTATTTTTAGGTCCTTCTAAAATATAACCCCTTTCCACTTACGATTTCCACTTAATGAATGGCAAAGAAATGCACTTAAAATTTTGTGTCCTTTTATTTTATTATTTATTTCTTAACATGCCAATATTAAATATTGGCTTAAACTATGAGAACAAAATATCCTCCATGATTAAATTATGTACTTTATAACATTTCAAAGTGTGAAACACTTAAAATAAGTAAATAGTGAAAAATCCCATCAAATTACAAAATATCATCATGAAAAACTAAGGATTAAACTTATACTTTAGAGTATTCTCATAGTTAAAAAAAAAACAAAAACAAAAACAAACTAGTACCAAAAACAATATCCAAAAACTTATGCATTATGTAAATTATGTACATGAATGTACTAGCAATGAGGATACTAGTCCTTTCTCCAAAGGAGATGAATGTATTAATGTAAACTCAATAACTATATATCATTAGTCAATGACCTTAACAAGTGTCAAACATGACCTCGTAAACAATGAAAGAACAGAGATGAATGTAAATCAGCCTCAAAACTTAGGTATGTTTTTAATGTATTACCATCGTAGTGTCCTCTTGCTCCTCCTGGGGCACGCCATCTTGCCTCCGATCAGCAATTTGATTTAAAAATCAAAATCACAGAGATTAGTAAGAATCAAAATCTCAGAGATTATAAGCATTCGAAACACTTTTAAAAGTAAGTATCCGATGGCATATACAAATGATCTCAACAATCAATCAAACTTGTATATGTCCACACAAAATAATAATAAGAAAAGACCGGGTGTATTCAACTTCTCTCTCTTCTCGCATCTTATCTCATCTCCTCGCATTGCAAACAATTTATGGGAGAGGAATGTTGCCTCTGCGTACCTGACAGATATAGAAACTAGTTAAGGTAGCTAAATATAGAAACCCGACAAAAGAGCACTGTAAACACTTGTAAGGTATGCATAATATACGACCATTTTGGTTAGATTTAAATGATAAGTACCTTTAACAATATTTATGAATTGGCAGTGGTTGTACACTAGCATCATTATACATAAGACATAAACTTGTTTAACCAATCAAATGGAAGTAAATAAAAATAAAAAATAAAATAAAATAAATATTTTAAAAGTAAATTTAATTAATTTCTAATGTTAACTTTACAAAAAAGTGTTTAAATTTTTAATCAAACTAAGATTAATTGGGGTCAACGATATATCCAATACTCGACGGGCAAGATAATAATAATAAAATTTCCTTATTAATGAAAAGATGACCAATCAAAAACCACATATGCAACTTCAATATAAGATATTAATTTACCATTTGTACGACTTCAAGCCAAGTCCCACGTGACTCACACTTATTCAATTAATACTTTACATAATTATAATACTAGTAATTGTCCCAAAAGGTACAAAGAGAGGCCGATAGACTAATTGAGAAAATCAAATCATGAAACTCTTGAAGAAACTCCATTTCCAATTTTTCATTTTTCAATTCTGGTAGTGACATGTAGCATATTTCCTTCAAGTTGGCATCTCCTCACATATGACCTTAAGAGGGGATTGAGAGAGTTTGAAGTTCAACAATTTTTTTTGTGGAATTCTGAATTAGGTTCTTAAATATACTAAAGTAATTTTTATAAACCACTGCCATTGTACATAATTGAATTAAATGTAAACTTTATAAACCACATACATGTTATTAGTTCATAAAATGACTTAATGTAATGTAATAACAAATTATTAATGTTTAAAATATTGGTGGATCCATATCCAAATTTAAATCTGAAATTTGGTAACTTATACACATACACACATCAACCGGATTTAGCTCAGGTGGTTGGCATAAATGCTGTTAACTTGTTATCGCCCCCAAACAGGTTCAATCCCTACATGTGATGTATTGAGTTCATAATGAGTATCTCTTGTAATGGCTTTGAGCCTTGATGTCTGAGCACTCCCCCAAGGATCAAGGCACATTGTTATTCAATTGTCTTGTGAGCATGAGTTGGTGACACAAGGCAGTAGAGAACACAGATTTGTGTTTGTGTGTGTGAACTTGTGAGAGGTTCAGCATACAAAGATAGGCTTGTGCATAGATTTATAGGAGAATTTCCTTGGGACTTGCGCAAGGAAATATGGAAGCAGGGATCAAAGTCTTGCAAGGAGTGCTTCAGCTTAGTACAAGAATAGAAAAATAGATTGGTTCCTATTGAAACAAGATTGTTTTTGTAAGATATATATTGCTCATTCTTCTATCAATAAAATTCTCAATCAAGCAGAGGGTTTTCCCAGTTGGGTTCCCTAGAAAAACAAGTGTTTTTTATATTCTGCATCTTGAGTTACAAGTTAGGTTCAGATTTATTCATTCAAGCAGATCAGAATTTTCGTGGAATTTCTACACATATGACAGTGGCTTTTCTCTCATTTTATTTTATTAACCTTATACAAGTGACGTGACACACATTCAATGTCCTCTGAACCCTTGTCTGTAGAGTGCACCTCACTTCTCTCAGGGAAAATGGCAAAAATCAAATATCCCAAACCAATAAGGAAACACATTTTCACAAAAGCAATCCGCTTAATTGATGAGATGAATGGATGCATATCTAGGTGCAACAATCTAAATTTATGCCGACTGTCTCAAATAGCTAGTTGCAGAACCTACAATTGTCTGGGCAGAAGAGTCTTCGAATGAAGAAGAGCTCCAATTAAATAAGAATGGAACATGTTCCCACAAAATGGTTCACTACAGAGAAGTTGAGCATGATTTACCATGCGATGTACAATAAGAGATGTTTTGATCCGAAGACCCACCCCCAAACTTCACCCCACAACACCCGATACTCTTTCTTCCTGAACATTGAATTTTTTTACTCTCGGAGCGATGTCCATTTGCAAAACTATAATTTAGAAATCACTGTCAATGGTCAGGGTTTTATAATAATACAGGAAAGGTCAACTCTAAAATTCTAGAAACAACGAAAAATTGACTTTCCAACATATGTCCTA
Organism: Pinus taeda; assembly: GCA_000404065.3. Taxonomy (NCBI): domain Eukaryota; kingdom Viridiplantae; phylum Streptophyta; class Pinopsida; order Pinales; family Pinaceae; genus Pinus; species Pinus taeda. Next base: position 60,106 of record APFE030068697.1, read on the forward strand.
CAATATGGAATTCACTAACTGTTATAATTGTTAGAAAATAGCTAAGTACAACAACAGTTACATCTCTAAGGTATCTGGCAAAAACATTTAGTAAAAAGTTTTGACTTCAAGATCCCGAGTTAGCAATTCAAAAAATCTTTAAAACACAAATTTCTTACATATAGGATGGGCATCTTTTCAAAGTCCATTGTCAAAGGTAGAAATAGTGAGTTACCATCAAACCTGTATGCCATATGTTATTATGCAATCCATGACACTACCAAATTTATCCTCCTCGTATAGGTTATTTTCAATTCATCCTTGGATATCTTATGTGAATCTCACTTTGCAAAATGCTCTATGTAATGAAATGAATGCACATTTGCTATAACAAACAGGCAAATACAGAAAAATAAGAAGTAGAAGTAGAGATACGATGCACCACAATTTATGCCCTTGCCTCATGGGCCACCCAATATCAGTAGAAACAAAGATGAAAGTTTGTTGCATTCGTTCATAGCAATCACAACATATAAACATAAAATCAAGACTTTGTGAACAATCTAAGGTGTCCAAACTTTCCCTGATTTATGTACCGTATAAGTTAGAGAAATAAAATGTGTCCTACCAATAAAATTGCAGAGGAGAGAAAATAAAGCTTTCTACATACCTTCAAAAGGAAAACAATGAAAACACTTTTAGAACCTAGAATAATCTTATACAATGAGAAACGGCTTAGCCTCTTCTTTTTAGAATGCTCTTCTCCCATCGCCTTCGGTTATAATATCTTTAAAAGCTCCACCACTAGGTATTATAGGCAAGACATGCTCCTGGTGTGGCACAATGACATCCAATAAATATGGCTTAGGGTATCGAGCATTTGTAAAATGGCCTCCCATTACATCTGCTTTCTTTGTTACCCTAGCTACTGGTATATTGCATGCATCTGCCATCTTCAAAAGATTGAGGAAAATCTCAGATTCAGCAGATGGATCCCCGAGGTAAGTATGTGCTCTGTTTGCTTTGTAAAAGCGATCTTCCCATTGAACCACCATGCCCAAGTGCTGATTGTTCAATATCATCATCTTAACAAGTAGGTTTTCTACCCTGATGGTGGAAAATTCTTGCACATCCATCAGAAAACTAACATCTCCATCTATATCAACAACAGTAGCCCCTGGATTGGCCATGGCAGCTCCTAAGTGCTGCAGGAAAACCAAATCCCATAGCCCCGAGACCCCCTGATGTCATCCATAGTCGAGGTCTCTCATATTGGAACCATTGGGCTGCCCGCATCTGGTGTTGGCCCACTCTAGTACTGATTATAGCGTTACCATCAGTTAATTCACATAGTAGTTGAATGGAAAACTGGGGAGGAATGGCATCCTCAAAATCTTGGAAACTCAGAGGCCATCTTCTTTTATGTTCTCGTAAGTCCCCATTCCACTCGGAAAACTCTAGTCTATCATATCACTCTTGCAATTGTAAATCACGAAATAAAAAACGTAATATATTTTTCTGTGTAATCCCAACCTCAGTTTTTTTTTTTAGGTTGTTCTGTAAATCACGAAAGCTACGTCGGATGTTAAATTTAATGAAATTTGTAAATCATGAAAGCTGTGCCAGATATTAAATTTTATATACAATATATGAAAATTTAAAATACATACTTTACTGGGATGTTCATGAAAATTTAAGTTTGTTACATGTACATATGTCCACTGTAGCCCATCCTCAAGTAGAAAAAAAGAAGATTTGCAATGCCATTCAATTCTAAAAACATCCATGAAACAAGGAAATTTACTCTGGATAAGATAATTTTCACATTAAAAGCAATAATAATAAGGTTTATGATTATTCTTTATAATCAGCTGAGATATTTAATTCACTTTTTTACAACAGACAGCCTAATTATTAACCTTTCTACTTCTGAAAGCAGTAATAATAAGGTTTATGATTATTCTTCATAATCACCCGAGATATTTAATTAACTTTTTTACAGCATACAACCTAATTATTATCCTTTTTGCTTCTAATCATCACCATTTAGCGAAACAACTCAAATATTAATTTTGCGCTGACTGCCCTGCACTCTTTATGACTGGCCACATTTGTGATGAGGAGTATGAGGGTTATTGCAGTTTAGATTACAGGTTGAATAATTGGTTAATGTGGTTGCTGCAGTTTAATCAAACCAAAATATTCACCTCCTTCGGCTTTGCTCAGTAGAGAAGCGTGATTTCCTTGTTCAACAACCTTTCCATTCTCAATGACTGCTATACTATTAGCATTCTAAATTGTGCTCAAACGATGAGCTATAACCACACTTGTTCTTCCTACCATGACTCCATCCAGTGCTTCTTGAACAATTTTCTCCAAATGATTATCCAAAGCACTCGTTGCCTCGTCCAACAACAATACGCTTGGATTCTTTATAATTACCCTTGCTATTGCTATTCTCTGTTTCTGCCCCCCCAGACAACTGAGTTCCCCTGTTGCCGGTGTAGGTCTCATATCCATCCCTCATGCCACTTAAACATTAATAATGCATGGAATTTAACAAGTCTAGCAAGTTGTTCATATAGGGCTTATTTATTTATAACTTAAAAGAAAAAGATAACTTGCATTGAATTCAGTAAGAATATTTATAACAACCACTAATTTTTAGGTTTAAGAAACTTGGTTAATAAAACATGAAGTTTAAGATAGGATTCATGAAGTGTCCCATGGAAATTATGTTTTGTAAGTTCAGAGAAGTTTGTGAAACAACTTATACATCATGAAAAAAGAAACAACTTATACATCATGCAAAAATAAAAAATCGTGGTTGGAAAACAAATTTTGCAATGGCTGAAAAATAATTGAATAGTGGTCAGGGGATTTATTAAGTCTACTTACGAAATGAAATCGTGGGCATTGGCAGCCTTTGCAGCCTCTACGATCTCAGTTTCTGTTGCATTCTCTTTACCGTAAGCAATGTTCTCTCTGATGCTGCCTGCAAATAGAGTGGGCCCTTGTGAGCTTAACTTGGCAAATGAAGAAGAAAACCCAAAACCTAGAGCTTGGAATAACATGCCCAATTTTGACATACACTAAGCCCTAATTTAAGTATAAGTCGACAAAGTGATCATTCGTCAAACCTGGGATCTATTCAGATGAAAATTCCACGAAACAAATGTGGTCAGACAAAATCTACAACTTGATAAAACAAAAGCTTGCCCAGTTGAAAATAACAAGAGGATTGTACATACACTAAACCTTAATTTAACGACATCATTCAACAGACTGACCACTTGTCAAATTTTTACCTTACCCAGATCAAAATTTCACTGAAGTAACCTAGAGAGAGTTTTCTCAGGCAAAAACTGCAACTTAATATAACAAAAGCGTGGGCAACAAACTTTAAAACCCTAGTTTAGCAATGAAATTCAGGGACTGATCATTCGTCAAATTAGTTTTTACCCAGATGAAAACAAGTGTGCTCAGAAAAAAAATTGCACTTCATACAACACAAGCGTGGCGAGATGAAAGCAACAAGGAACAAGCCTAAACCCTGATGAAAAAAGCAATTGAAGAGAACTATTATTCGTTAAATTTGGATTTGCCAGATGAAAAATTCACAGAAAAAAGTGTACCCGATCAAATTTGACAAACTAAAACTTTGGTATTTAATTAATTGACGAGAATTGAGGATCGATTAATTCGTTGCGTTGTAATAGAGGGCTTTCCAGGCATTAGAGTTTGCTCAGACAAAAAATGCAATGTAATATGACAAAAGCATGGGCAATTGAAAAAATCAAGGGCATTTAAACAAACCATAAAACCCTAGTTTAGCAAAATAATTCAGGAACTGATCATTCGTCGAATAAGTTTTTACCCAGATGAAAATTCCAAGGAATAAGTGTGCTCAGAGAAAAAAAAAAAAAAAAAAAAAAAAACAGCATGGCGAGGTGAAAGGAACAAGGGCATTTAAACAAGCCCCACACCATGATGAAAAGCGCAATTGAACAGAACTATGCTTCGTTAAATTGGGCTTTGCCAGATAAAAAATTCACAGAAAAACTGTACTCAGTCAAATATGAAAAACTAAATATTTGGGATTCAATTAATTAACAAAAATTGAGGATCAACTAATTTTCTACCTTGTGATAGAGGGATTTCTAGGCATTATCGTTGTTGGCCGCCCAGCACATGGAAGAATTCATCATGGAGAGACGGCACAAGCTTGGATAATCCAAATAATTGAGAGAATGCGTTGTTATTTCGGGAACCAATTGCTCCATCATCGACGCTCCTGGAGGGTGCTGTGATAACCTCTCAACCTGCTCGCCATTAACCAAATTGGTGGTCCAAGCGTTAAACGAATCAAATGCCTTGCAAGAGCACAAACAACTGCAGGTTTTGTTCTTCAAACATTTGGCGAGGGTTTGTTTCTTCTTGCAGAAGACCAAGCCCCCGCTCAATCTGCTGGCGTACACACCACACAATACCGTGATTGCGACCGGACAAAACACACCGATGGAGAAGAATCTGTCCCAGAAAGACAAAATCACCAGAGCGGCTTCTTCTGTTGCCCATGGGATCAAAACCCCAACTAACAACTCCACGATTGGTTTTGCTCCATCCATTTATTAGAATTTCAGAGGCCTCAAATTAAAGCTCATGATGTCTTGCCCATCAATTAGTAAAACCCCTTTCAGGGGATCGTAGAATCTTTCTATCAGTCCAATGATGGTTAACTTGCCACATCCTCTCTTTCCCACTAATGCTATGCTTCTCTCTGCATCGATCTTGAGACAGAAATCTCTCAAGATCATGGCATTTGGGTGAGATGGATAAACAAAATCGACATCCCTGACCTGCAGAGTGCACAGTAGAAACCAGAAATCTTCGAGCTTTGTGTAACAACTGCCTGTAAACTCGGCAATGCTTAAAAAATCTTCGAGCTTTATCCATTTGTAACAACTGCCTGTAAACTCTTCGAGCTTTATCCATTTGTAACCACTGCCTGTAAACTAGGCAATGCTTAAATCAACGGTTTAAAGTATCTCCCCCGATTGAACGGAGCAGGGTAAAAGTGTTGACGGTTGTTGATGAATAGGAAGGCCTATCGGCCTAAATATCTAAACTAGCAATTGCACCAAACGTTGCAAAGGAACGCCGTAAGGCATAATTCGAGAAGCATCATGACATAAAAATTAACAAACAAAATGCTATTCATCTATCTTAAATCATAAGCAACAATTTCATGTGAGCTATTAAATCCTTGAAAGTGTCCATTGCCAGTGGCATATCTCTAAAATGAAAATTCATTTAGCACCTGAAATTTGACAATCATATTCTATTAAGTTAAATTTGAGAAGCATCATGACAAAAAAAAACCATTAAAGATAAAATTAGTAAACAAAATACTATTCATCTGTCTTAAATCATAAGCAACAGTTTCATGTGAGCTATTAAATCCTTGAAAGTGTCCATTGCCAGTGGCATATCTCTTAAATGAAAATTCATTTACCAACTGAAATTTGGCAATCATATTATGAATATCTATTTCCTCATATAAAATTATCAATTAAAAATTTAATTGTGAATCAACATTGGATGAAAGAATTTTAGTAATGAATGATGCCACATATAAGAAAGGTTCCATTTAATAGGTAAGGAGATTAACCAAATAAATATCCTTTATTGATCAAAGCTTTTTACAAAACATTCACATAATTAATTCTTCATAGACCTGTATTTAATGATGAAACTGGTGTTTTGATCTGCACTTAGATTTAAATTACAAGTTTCTTTGTTTGCCTTTAGGATAGTAGGCAATTATTATAATTAATAATTTGTAGTGTTAACATCACACAACTGTACACTTTTCTCCTCTTGCTTTGCTTTTTCTATCAAATCATAAATGTCTGCACATATCAATGGAATGCAATCCGTTCTATTTTCACAGGCCACGTCACTTGCTTTGATAACAAAATAATTTGTCTGGGTACTCCTGCCAAACAGATTTCATAACCAGGGAACATTGCTGCTAGAAACCCCTTTGGAGAAGCAAGGAAACCAAGCTACTAAACGGTTTTAATATGATGCTCTGTTAAATCTAAGTGCAGATCAAAACACTAGTTTCATCATTAAATACAGGTCTATGAAAGTATGATGCTCTGTTAAATCTAATTGCAGATCAAAACACCAGTTTCATCCATTAAATACAGGTCTATGAAGGTGCTGCAGATTTGATAGACTTCAAATACAGCTCCCTTCTATAGAAAATTCAACCAAACCCTTGCAATGTTTGCAAAGCTCATGGCTATATGCAAAGTACAATTTGGGCTAGATAAAACAAAAGCATCAATTTCCAAGCCATTACCGAGCAAACAAGCATTACCAGGAAGTGGTGAAGTTGTATCTGCAGGAAGAAAAATGAGGAATTTGGCCTAGATAAAACGAAAGCAACAATTTCCAAGCCATTACAGAGCAAACAAGCATTTCTAGGAAGTTGTGAAGTTGTATATGTAGGAAGAAAATTGAGGAGACTTGGAAAAACAATTGCTATCTATTGAATGTAGTAAGGCTAGAGACCTTGAGTTACGACAACCTGCTTTAGATTTGGGAATTGCTTCCATAGAAAATGAATGGACAAAATTTGTAATGGAAAACTCAAATGCCAATTTGTAGAGTGATCAGGTTCCAATTCTTTTATGTAAAAATGGGGGCATTTTCAGAGTGTCTCTTTTGTAACCGTTTCATGTAATTAAGATGGAAAACAAGTTTTGTGGATTTCAAAATTTGATCAAATTTTAATTATGTGCATTTTCAGTTGCCTACTATCCTAAAGGCAAACAAAGAAACTTGTAATTTATATGCACAGGAGTATGAATTTGTACAAAATACTTATGAAATCAAAGAACACTACTTATTATATATTCAATAAAAATATACAGTAAAATATTATGGTAACTATTATATCTATAATCATCATTTGTCGACTGAGAAGAAATAATGATCGGAATTCAAGGAATGATAAGCCATAGCTAGCATAAGGTTAATTTGCAACATAGCCACAATTAACTACACTGAGAAAGAGAGAATTATCTATTCATATGAGTAATTCTCTATATACTCCAAATTTGGGCAAAAGCCAGACCAGAGGGTGTGACAAAAATCCACCAGTTGTATTCTGCAGTTCACTAAAGTTTTTATTTGAATATGTAGTTCCACGGATCTTCTGAGATGAAATAATTCTCAAGGAGAAATACATTCAGAAATGTAAACTCCACCATTACTTTTGCACCATGTTGATTCTGATTTTCACTACACCTTTAACCAATCTGCACACAGTGCAAGGTTGCTGTTGGGTATGCTTCTTTGTTTATGGGATATTGGAGTGTATTGCTGTGTTGCTGAAGGATGAACACGTTTAGAGTAACAAAGGTAAAATTTTAACACCCAATGGAGGTTGCTAGAACAAGAATAAAAAACACAAGATATGGAACAATTGATAGTTTTGCAGAAAGATCTTCAACAGAATGCAGAGGCAGAGGCAGAAGCATCTCAGTTGAATGCTGAAAAGGACAATTTAGAACAACATTATTTGAACATTTGTTTAGTTTGATGGGAAGGAGAGGGGTTGATCATGTTAAAATCAGTCCTTCAGAATATTGCTTTATACTGGATGCACCTATACTACCTGCTAAAGGACATTTTAAAAAGACTTGACTCCACCATCACTAGGTTCTCATTGGATCAGACATGGTCTCCACAAACAGATGCATTTAGTAAGTCTAAATACCCTCTCTGGGTTTGAAAAGGACAGCAGTTGGGGAATAAAGGACATAGAGAGATTCAATAAGGCTTTAATAAACAAGAATTTATGGAGAGCATTAGAAGATAAAGGAGTTTGGCAACAAGTCGTTAAAGAAAAATATATGAAAAACAAACAGGTTGAGGAATGGATAGAGGAGGGGTCATCAGAGCATAAACAAGTTGAGGAATGGATAGAGGAGGGGTCATTAGAGCATAAACAAGTTGAGGAATGGATAGAGGAGGGATCACCAGAGCATAAGGGAGCATCATACATTTGGAGGAGTATGATGAGAAACAAACACTAGCTTCTTGGGAATTTAAGATGGGACGTCCGGAGGGTAAATAGGATTAAAATTAGTTTGGATGCCGTAAAAGGAATGGAGAACATACATCCCCTATCTGTCTCTCCTTGAATTTTTACATGACAAAAGATTATTTTATATGAATCAACTATGTGTTGATAAAGCCTCTTACTATTACAGGTTTATGGATCAGCGCTTTCAATCTTAGAATGCTAGCGGCTTTCACAATGGAATGGTCCCTGTACACTTCTCATTTGTGTCATTCAAGCATATTTTTCTCTGAGAAAGAAGATAAGATTATGTGGGCTAGCAATATGGTAAATGAGAAGATAACAATAAAAGACATTTCTAAAATCATAACAATGGGTCACAGCCTGATAGATAATGCCCCATGGAATATTCCAATGAAATTGAAATGTTTCATGTGGCTAGTGATCCATAATAGGATACTTACATGGGATAATCTCCTCAAAAGAGGCTTCCAAGGTCCTAACAGGTGTTTTATGAAAAAAAATGCAGAAGACGTGGATCATCTCTTTCTGACATGCCCATTTGCAGTCTCGATTTGGAGAGGAGTATTACACTCTTGACCTACAAGCAACATAGCATTCGAGCTCCATAGATAGGTGCATTTCTCTGTGGGTTGAGGAGAACAGGACATTTCGAACATTACCCTTCTAAATTTTATGGGGCATATGGAAAAGTAGGAACGAGAAGATATTTGAAAGAGACTACCCTAGATACAAGAGGCGCCTGTTTAAAGATCTCTGCATATTTTATGGAAATAGGGCCAACAAAAGAGAAGGTTAACTCGAGACAAATCCAATATAAAGAGATTTGGTCACAAAATCCAGATGATTTTTTTAAAGGAGCTTCTACTAACAGGATCTGTGGCAGGGGGGTATTTCTTGTATAAAAGCCTGGAAACTACTTTAAATTTTGTTGGAATAGTGGTACATGGACTAATAAAATAGCATCGTGATTAGCTCTTTGGGGGGCACTCCTATTTGCTAACTGGCTAGCTATAGAGGATTTATCAGTTTTGGGAACCCCAAAGTGATTCTGGATTGGGTACAAGATCCACTTTTGGGCAACCTTCCCTTATCTTCTAGATGCTACGCATCAGATCTTTCATGGGATCCTTCCAGAAAGTGACTTTCGGTCCTATATTCAGAGAACAGAACCAAAAGGCAGATTTTCTCTCTAAGAAGAGTTGTTTCCAAGCATGGGAAAGATCTTCTTCACTACTTTTGACAATGGCATCCTCATCAGCACTTGGAGTTTTAATTATTAAGGGAATCACTGACTGTTCACTGAGAACAATCCTCATATATCTTTTCTAGTTTTCTGTTTATTTTCTTTTCTTTTTGAAGAATGTATGGGAAATAATATAACAATGTCGTTGAGAAGGAAAGTTAGAGAGGTAAGAAATCTGTAATGATGTTATAGACCTTTAGAGACGCTAGTAGATACACAGTGATTAAGATCCAAAATTATAAAATCTTCTGAGTTTCTACTGAGACTTATCTAGAACATAGAGTTACATGGACATAAGCTCTGTCACTACTGCAAATGTATTTACTTTTATTTTGATTAATGGAAGTTAGGAGGTTTTTTTTCTCTGAAAAATCACAAATGTTTAGCCTACAAATAAATGTACAAAAGTATCGTATATAAGCCAATAATAATAATTAATTCTCCATCTAATCATAACCTCTTAAACAATATATTTAAATTTACACCCCAATTCAACATCTACAACTTGTGCAAAGTAAAAAAGCATCAAAATACATCTTAAACACAAACTAGCATGAAGTTGCATCCAAAAAGGCAGGGCAAAGACTACAGAGTAAACAAAATGAATAATTAATGTTAACCCTGTAACTGCTAACCACCCTTCCTTTGTCTAGCAGAGACATAAAAACTCTAAATAGTCAATTGTCAATCGCTGGGTGGGGATTGATGCGTTGGCAGTAAGCCAAAGTGCTTATTCAGCAAAGTGCGATGCTTTGAGTATTTATCATCTGGAGAAAACCATGCTGTAACACAAGAAACCTCATGAGATAAAAGATTTTAAAAACATCAATGCAGCAATGCTATCCTCACATATTAATGACATGACATCAAATAAAGTAGTATTATCATAAAAATAAAGGAGACATACCAGGGTGGGCTGACTGTGTTGGAGACCCTACGGGGGAATCCTTCTGCAAGAAAAAAACACATTAAATTAATGTGTGACTCAACATGTAAGTTAGTTTACACTACATTGCATTGAATATGAAATATAAAAGCACTCATTAGTATCCCTTCATATCTACTTCCTAGCAATAGTGTGGAAGCAAACTCCACACATAAGACAACATGCCTTCAACCAAAGGTCATTTACATATCAATCTATGCATAATTTATGCCAAGCAACATACATGACTATCTAGTATCCACGTTTCAAGCTTGATTAGAAAAGCATTAAAACAGGCAATCTGGGTAGCAGAGTTTAAGAGCGACGGGTTTCTGCTTGTAAGCGACTGAATGGACTCAGATATGGAGACCTTGTTTCTGTGGAAGAAAGACCAAAATCTTTTTTCTGTGGATGGAGTGAAGTTCAAGAAGGATCTTATCTCTCTAAAGATATTTTATCTTTGTTGAAGGGCAGAATCCCTAGAAGATCCGAGACCTTTTTTCTCTATGGAGGGTTGAAGCCCTAGAGGAGGCCAAGAACCTCAGTCTCTAAACAGAAGGGACCGAAACCAAATCTACTGCCTAGATTGAGGAGTTCTGAGGTCTGTTTTGTTCAGATCCATAATTATTGTCTAAGTTGACCTAGGTTGACTTGTGAATATTAAAATGTACCTTTTTTGAACTGAAGAATTTCTCCTAGAAAAGATTGTTGGGTTTTCTCTCAAGTTTGGGCTTCCCAGGTGAAAATTTTGTGTCTCTTTGTAAGCTAAGTGCTTGGTTGTCTCTTTATGATCCTACTGTCATTATTGCATTATGGTTAAGAACTTGTTTGAGAGATCATTGGAAGTAATTATCAGATTAGAATATCGTGAAACATCAACATGGTATCAGAGGGATGGTAAAAAAGCAACCTTAATAAAGTTCTAGTCCAAGTTCTGTCAACAATGCTTTTGACCGGGATAAAGAGAGACCAAAATTCTGTCTAAGGCCTTAGAAAACTGTGACAAAGGGCCGAGAGGTCTCAGGATTGACCTCAGGAAGGTCTCAGGACTGATTGAACAGAGGCCGAACAACCTTAGAAGTGGCCAAGAGGTGCGAAGGCCTGTGAAATAGCTAGTGAAGTTCTTAATAATTGGACCAAGGATATCATCAACATACTTATAACCCCAAGAAAGGGTGTAGGTATAGCTAGTCTCTCCACCGCACCGAAAGAGTCGCCACTAATCTATTACCTTAGCAAGAAAGAACAAAGAAAGGAATGGAAACACATGCACTTTGACTTTCAAGCAAGAAGAAAGATAGAACCCATCTTTCTTGTAGTGTTGAGACTCTTGAGTAGATAGGTGCTCTACTCTATGCCAGCCCCAGTCAAATGAACCCAGTAAGGAATAGAAGGGCTTGTTAGCAAGTAAGAGATGGCATCAATAAGAAAGAGTCTTGTATTGAGGTATAAATTGTAAGAGAAAAGATGAAGGAATGCATTATAACAAATAAGATTTCGCAAGGTGAGACAAGGCCAAGATGTGAATAAGAGATGAGCCAATTAAGCAAGCTCATTCTGAAGAAAGCTCTACATCGGAAATGATAATAATGTTAAGATGGATGAGTGGAGTGACTAGGAGAGAGAAGGGCTCTCATTAGTGCCCTTACTTTAGATAAATTGAATGAAACATATCAAGTAGTATATATAGAGCCATACAAAACAGTCAAAAGGTATTATTATTGCCTACCGTTTGGGCTAGGATTGAAGCCGTACACATCCCTTTCATTTCTTTCTCAATTCCCCCAGGATAGTGTCATCACCCTTTCCTTCCATCTTTTGGAGATGATCGACTGGTTAATGACAAAACTCAATCTTCATGTGAGAGCTACTTGAAAGATAACAGGAGCAACAATAGCGAAATCTAAGTGTGTGACTCAACAAGATTAGGGAACCCCCTAGCAGTCATTCTTCACCCAGAATGAATGAATGTCTTCCTTCCTTGCCTCGAGACCTCCATCACTATCTACCCTTTCTTCTTGCATGTTTATGTAGATATCATCCCGATCTGCATGCTTGCCTCTTTCAATCAATATCATCTCTAATCCCATAGGAAGGGGTTACACCAAAGAGTCACCAAAGCGACTTATTACCATATTTTGAGATATCGCGATCCGTTGTCGATGCCGCTCCTTCACACCCGAGATGCTCACTCCGTCAGCGATTTCCGACAAGTCTTTCTTCATTTTAAGCTTCTACTTGATTCTTATTTCTTTGCGCCCATTGGAAATGTTTGATGCTTCTTGGGACCTTCATTCCGCTCCTTCCTTCATTTCTACTTCTATTCATTCCTAGAAGCTAGGTTTCCGTTAGCATTTATAGAATCCATTTTGTAGGTTTTCGTCGAGATTGTGGTTGTTGATGTAGTTTCTTGTACTTTTTTTTCCTCGTTCTGTAGGATCCGTCTTTCTTACCTGCTTTGATCCTCTCTTCTATTGGTATTGAGGTTCAAGCCTCGGGAAACTCTTTCCCTTTCATTTTTTTTTAATGGGAACGGAAGATAATGACACTTGTACTTTCTGGGACTCTTACTGTTGGATCCTCTTTCTTGCTCTCTATAATTCTTTTATTTACTTCCATCTCATCCTTTCCTTCGTATCTGATTTCAAGATTGGGTTGGTGTGAATTTATTCTTTTACCTTAGTACTTATGGAGCTCTTTCTTCCACTTCCCCAATGCTATCTCGGCTCACTTGCTTATGTACCACTAGTGCCATACCTTTTTCTTTTTTTTTTGGTGTTATGATTACCTTACCCATCTGATGGAAGGTCTTGGGAAGAAGAAGTCTCATGGGCAGCAGCTAACTTTTCAGGTGATGATTTTAAAAGTTTTGTAAAAAGGGTTGTGTACCGCGCTAAGTGTGCTTTTCTGGCATCTTTGAGTGTATGTTATGAGCCAACCTTTTCGATCCTATTAACTGTGTCAACCTCTTCTGGTTGTTAGGATAGGATGTGGCCCACACACGGCCAGGGTTTTTTCCCTCTCCCCGTAGGTAATGGACCTATGACCAGTTGGGTGCAGCAGGATATGAAATCTATTTCATACCCTCTTCTTAAGTTTCATTCCGTTCCGTTAGTGTAGTTGCTTGGTGGGTTGGTCGAGCCTGACTCTTAAGCTCAACTTCCTCTTTTTTAGTCTTTCTTCGAATCCCTATCCCTGCCGGTCGAGACTACACTTGCTCCGTGACTTGCTGCTTACTTTTAAGTAGTTTATAGGCACCTACCAACAACCTGATGCATTGCTGCTTACGTTCTAGTAGTTTACCAAGTGAAGGAGCTAAGCCAGGAAGAAAAGAAAGACAGAATACGGAATGCTCGCTTCTTCAAGCAATCCATAATGCTAACCTTCAATAGAGTCTTCAATCCAGCTATAAGTCTAACCTTATTTATATAGAGTATTAATGCTCGCAAGCAAGAAGCCAAGTAATCTCCTTTATTCCATCCATAAAGCAACCACTTCAAGCTAGTTGTTATTATCAAGTAGTAGGCAAGCAAGAAGGCAGTTCTTCCTCCTGTACCAACCAAAGCTAAGCACTTTAAGCTCTTTCATGCTAGTACTTCTTCTCTTGTATTCATTATTGCTAGTAGTTATTCAATAGTCTTCTTGATTCAATAGAGTAGTCTTTATCAAGTATAAAATATGCATTTTAATACACACAATTCCTATATGAGTGAGGAAGCGAGGGTCTGCAAGAGCTGGAAGACTTTTAGCTAATTCATGATAGTGGAGTTTCTCTTGTCTAGTTGTGCTTCTTAACTATTTATTAAATACAGTCTGCTTCTCTTGTATTTTGTATGAGAAAGGAAAGCCCTAAGCAAGCCAACAACGGAGCATTCTACGGAGATTACTGCTAGGGCAGGTGATTCCGGGCATTCATTATATACGTAATTACGTCATTCGAGATATGTCATTTTGCCTTCGCCGAGCAGAAATATCTATTTGGGTCATTGGGGTCTTACCCTGATAGTCAAGAGGACACGAACTAGTCTTTCTTCTCCTCGTACGGATGGTTTGAGCCTTAAAGCGTAATGACATAGAGAATATATGCTTGTGGCGGAGGTTTTCACATCTTTCTCTCCTATTTTTCCATTTTCAGGAGGCGTAGGTTTTGATATGTAATGACATATATAATGATATTGATTTCTTATCTATCTAGTTACCGAAAGAAAAGAGAGAAAGAAATAGCCAACCTGATGCACTCAACTTACCTGCATCCACACCACCTCCCTCATTCTTCATTAAAGAAAAGAAAAGCTAAGTAGCTTGGTTGTTTGACTCATTCTCCTAATTGATAGCCCGGTGAAACATTTGATCTTGCGGAATATATATATTATTTGGAAAAGGGTGATTAACCAAATCCTGGTTGTGACGCAGAGACATGCGATGTCGAGAATTGGTTTCACTATCTCCTGAGTGAAAAGGATTGGACCAATTAGCTGCTTCATCAGTCGTTGGATGGATTCATGCTTCGTTTGTTCCTAATTCATTCGAGGGTTTGTGTCACCAATTACTTATGACAGACTCACTAGATCAAATCAATAAACACCAGCCTTATCTATATACGTAATAACTGACATCACCGAGTTCATATTCAGGGATTTGCTACTACCAACATGTTTGAATCCATTTTAGTGCTTATCCCCCACGACCAAATCAATATTATAGTGCGTAACTCGAATGAAGCACATCTCGATCAGTGAATCTCAGTAATTGCCCCTGAGCATATAGCCCTTCGACCCCACTTATTACTTTTTGATTCCTTTCCTATCTCTTTCTCTAGCCCCTCTGAATGCGTGCCAGACCTCTGAATGTGTTGGTCCGAAGGAGACAGATTCATGACTCGGTGAAGCAGGTGCCTGCTTTATTGGATTGGTTGGTGCCGTGCTCGTAAAGAAATTGTATCCGAATGCATTGGTCGATCTTGCGGTAATCACTCTCTTTCTTCCCATCCGGGAGAGGGTAGTTGGTTAGGTAAGGGCTGACACAACATCACATGTTGGGTCAAATGCTGCTTCTGTGCACTGTATCTTTCATGGTCGATGAGCGTAGTAGCGGCACTGGCATACTTTTTTTGTTCTACATACGAAGGTTTCTTCGAGAGCAAACATTGGTCAGCGGCTTGGCCTTCCTCAACAAGCCCAATCAATGTTATCCAGTAAGTCACTATATCCTTTCAGTGCAGTAAGTAACTCTATGCAATAATATAAGTATGGGTAAATGACGATAAGTAGGCGTAAGTGAGGAGAAGCAGTATTAGGTGTAATTGAGGGGAAGCAGGCGTAAATGACTAAAAGTAAAAGAAATATAAGCTAGCCTGAGTGTTTGTGTGAGGAGCAAGAGCAAAAGCAATAGTGTTAGCACGAGCCCGAAAGTGAGTGTGAGAAGCCAGCGTGAAGCAAGGCAGTGTGGGCGCAAGTGTTAAGCCAAGCAGTAATAATAAATCTAGCCTTTTCTGTAGATAGTTTCACCCAAGTTACTTATTTAGTTAAGGGGAGTGGGGAAATCCAACCCGACTAAAGACAATATCCAACTAGTAGTTTAACACGTGATCTTCATTGTGTTTGAGCGATAGCGAGTCAGGTTAGGTGCGGTGGGGTGGTTTGTTATAAAGGGAGTAGCTAGTCCCTGCCCATACCAATGAGAATATCCGGACCGATAGGAAATGTTTATTGAGCGTAGTGAGCCACCCTCTCGAGGTAAGGTTACGCCTCGCTCTACCTGTGCAAGAAAGAAAAGAAGGTTAGTAAGTAAGGCCTTGCCCTCCTTCTTTATAAGTCAATAAAATAATCTAAGGGTATTGAGTAATTACAACTCCAAATCAACAGGACGAGCACCAAAAAAAGTAGATCCCCTTCTTACTTTCCAATTTACCAAGGCAAAAGTTAAGGATTAGATGGGATCGAATGAGTAATACGAAGATTCTAAAGCAGGCTCAAGTCGGGCCTGATCTGCTAAACAAGTCGACAGGGAGTAATGCTAACTTCTACAAATGGAGACTAACCAATAGCCAACCAACTAACAGTCCCAAATCCTAGTTAGACGTATTGAAGATCCTTTCTCTTCCCCTTAGCTCATGGTACCACAACCTGACATCACCCCTGGTTCTCTGGCTAGTCTTATCATTCTCTGGTCAAACGGTACCCAAAGCAATCAGGAAGATACCTGCAGCTAAAGCCCTCGCTCCTTCCTGCATTTGTGATTGTTCCAATGCCTAAGGAAAACAGAGGTTATGCAAAAGTGCACTTCTCCTTTTTCACGTAGAGTAGGTTTTCCCTCAATGTAGAGGCCTTATGAGTTCCCTGGGTACTCCCCAGATCGTGAGTACTGATAGATATTGGGTCTACCCATCGGCCTTCTCTAATAGGGCACTCAATCAATCCCCAATCGATCTATCAATCCTTATATTGTACCTGAATTCGCCTTTCGGGTTCCTCTAACAGAGAGCCAATCGATCACTCGCAACTTTAGGACCCTAGATAGGAGCCTACCCTCATCCCATGGGGATAATAGTGGACGGGGCTCTAGGTTAGTCAGGGGATGTGGACGTAAACATAAGGGATCCAAGACCATTTTTTCATACCCATTTGGATGATGTACCTTGATCACTCATCACTTCAGTGCTAGCCAGATATTGAAGTTGTCGTTATTTACAGGTTTTCTTGTGGCCTTTTTAGTTATGCGTTTTAGCCTATTATGGTTATTTCGCGCACTTTGAGGCACTTTTCAGACTTTGAGGCAGTTTGGGCACATATTTGGAGGCACCTTGTTCTTTGGGATGGCATCTTTGTTGGTTTTAAAAATCCACTCCCCTACCACAATATCACCTTCGACTGACTTGGCTTTACCCATGGTTTATATATTAATAGGAACTCAAAAGCCTAGTGCGCGGCTTGCTACGCTCAACAGAGGTCTGCCTTTACAATACCTATCTAGAGCTAGGAAATACACAACTTTACCTTGACAGAGATAAGACAGCCATTGTTGAAATAGCTAGAGAGATCACAGCAGAAGCTTGATAGAGATAAGCTTGCCTTATCATTTAGTACTTTAGCAATGATACGATTACTTCATTTACTTATACCCCAGCTACTAGCCAGAGCTTATACCTCACCCAGTGACTCTTTGATAGAGCTAGCACAAACACCAATACCACTACCCTTACCCTAAGACTCATTTACACTACCCACACTTACCTGGTCCTTAGAAGGGGAGGGAGTATTGGTAGTACTAAGGTGGGTCCCCCCTAGGGATACTCAGGGGGTAGAATTGGGCTACTCGGTAGGTCCCTTTACTTGTATTTTATTCTCTGGGATGCATATATCTGGTTTGAGAAAGACCCGGAAAACGATTAGTCAAAATGATTTAGGTCGTTCTCTTCCAAGGGACCTTATATATAGTATCCCCATGGATTGTTTCATGGAGGGTCTAAATGTTGTTCACCCAGGAACGCTAATTGGGGGGCTTCTAGGTATGTGCGTTGAGGGATCTGGGAAGAGGAGGGTTTTTGCCATAGGAAACTATGTCAAACAACGATTATTACGTCCTTACCATGATTGGTGCATGAAGGTTTTATCTCTCATCCCCATGGACGGGACATATGATCCGTCAAAGCCTTTACGTAACCTAAGAGAGGGAAACCTCTTGCTTCAGTTTTGACCTCAAGTCTATCTGTCTCTAGAAACCACCTAACCTTGTCGAGAACTAAGCGGCTACTTTTATCTAGATGATAGAAACCAAACATCTCTAGACGAAACCTAATCTTTGAAGCAAACTGATGCGGCTAGCTACTAGATAAACTGGTGGTGCTGCTAATGGATGGATCAAAATATGAGAATGAACTCGCTCAAGTCGCATACCTCAACTAATGCCAAGATTGATCTCTTGGCTTTATTTTCAAGTCTCTGAGAGGGTAAGTAGCTCTCCACTCGCTCCCACCCACCACCAGGCTCGTGGACAAATCAAATTATTGATTACCCCATGCTCGTATATAACTTGTATCGTTAACGTGCCCTGCCTCATACGTTCAACAGCTCCATGAAGAGCCCCCTAGGATTGAGAGGGGAGTGGCTTGGCTCCTATTATCGAACCTTGGAGGCTATATAGGTACCAATGGTTGGGGCCTATCCCTACCATGTATAGTATGAGGGAAGGGGCATATATCTTGATGGTTATACGCTGTGGGTGTAGGTCCACTGGGATGTTTCTTGCTAGGTTTGAGCCCAGTTATCCCTTGCTAGAGAATCATAGATTGGGCGGGTGGACATATACTTGCTTGGCAAATTCCTTACGTGGAGTTGTTGGAGTTGGTGGACATATACTTGCTTGGTAGACCTGCTTGGTAGACCCGCTTGGTATTTGCCTTATGTGGGTGAACTGTGCAACTACCCACAATCCTCTCTATCCCATTCTGTAAGTCACGCCCTCCGGTTGGTACGATTATAGTGAGGAGGTGAATTCGACGATTGAATCTATTATCAGTGCTAGCAACCATAGAACCAATGAAAGGCGCCAGTTGTTTCACTCGTTCTGGTTCCTGCTCCAGAAAAGGTGGTTATTTATTTCCTAGTTCTAGTAGAAGTTGGTGGGCAAACCAAGGCCAATGCCCTACGTGTCCGGTAACCTGAGGTCGAGCTAATTAATGAAAGTGCAATGCTCGGTTCAGCGAGTCTCTAACTCCCCCCAGTAGGGAGGTATGGTATCTCACTAATCCCATAGGGAGGGCCTGTAGTTAGGGGCATTATTGCAAAATGGACGTGTTAAGAGGAAGGCACAGAGTGGTATAAATCTAGTTTGATCCAGAAGGCAGGCTGGGAATCAAAAGATTCTCCCTATTGGCAGAAGGAAGGTCGGGTTGGAATTCTAAGATGATATCACAAAGCCCAAGGAGACCTCTAATTCTACCAACATGTTGTGCTAAGAGAAACCAACCAATGCATAAGAAAACGTGCCAATTAGGAGAATATGTCATTACGCTTTGATTTCTTTTGGGGGCTGACTTCGTCGATGGCAACCTTGACAGTCGAGTGTACTATCCTTGATGCTTATTGGGTGGTGGGCATCTGAATGAGTGAGTGACTCCTTTGATGGCGACCTTGACAGTCAAGTGTGCTAATGCACCCTCACCATATGAATAGTGAGTGACTTCGTCCCTCTGTTTATCCCAAAATTGAGGTGCGGGCAAGATTTCCATTATGTTGTTACCCATGAAAATACTTTGGCAAATAACGCAGATACAGATCCAAATCCAGAGCGGAGTAATCTAACCTTAGATGAATCTATCCAAAGGGGAGGGACCCCTAGGGATTCCCTTTGGGGGATATTGGTATAGCTATAGGTGTTACAACCATACTCCAGCTAACTAATATACAATTTTTTTTGCTATATCCGGTCACTTCTTGTTTAGAGGCTCGTTCCGCCCTATAAAGTAGTTGCCATGAACTAAAAAGTGTATACCAGGACGAGGTCGCAGAAGGGAGAGATGGATGAATGCACCAGCTAGAGGATGTGATAGGCACATACTAAAGGCACCTCCTATAGGCATCTCCTATAGGAACTATCCATTAAGACCCCTAAAGTGTATCAACTCATAGAATGGAGGTGCGGGTGCGCCTTCCTGCCATTTGATATAGCAAGTCATAAGGCAAGTCATATTTCCTGGTACAACAGATTTCCTAGTACAACCCTTCCTTCGGTAACTATCCTTCCTTAGAGTATCCTCCTTATTTCACTAGATATGATCCTCCTTCCTTAGTCCGTGTTCATTTATATACCTCTTCTATCTGAAAAGAATTGACTCTTTTATGCTCAGGAATAGTAATGCCGATGGGGCAATGGGGAGGGATGCCCTAGGGAGGGACCTATTATATCTCCCTAAGTAGGGACCTTGCTGGGTGCCCAATAAGGGTAAGGTTGATGTAGGTTTTTACCCGAGGAGCATAGAATTAGAGGACCATGTGTTTGGTACTTCAAGCCATTAGGAAAGGGTAATAGATCATACGTTACATAAGGTCCCTCAATTTTAGCTTTGCCCTTCTCTTGCATGGTTACAATATTCAAAGGAGTCTCAGATATGTTTGCCACAAAGTGAGTAATAGGGCTAGATTACTTTGTAGATGATGAATTGGCAATCGACTCTGGTTGAGGAACACCACTAGAAGTGGATGGAGTAGTTATGGATCTAGATTAGGGAGAAACACTAGCAATTGGTGGACCACTTGCATAATTAGGTTATGATGTGATTCTAATGGATGATTGACTTGTAGTATATGTAAGTTGTGGCACAATGTCAATGGATAACGGCTTGCTAGGTGATTCCTTTGGTAATGGATGGGTTACTTTCATTTATGTAGCTACTCTAGGGGAACTAGCTTCTGCTTTTGGATCTGAAAAGAGTAGAGGCACATCCAAGGATGGAGGCGTAGACAAGTGTCAATGACTAAACTTACACTCTATGGCTTTAACTCTCAGAAAGATTAAATAATAAGGTATAAAACAAGGTAGAGGCTAGAATAGATTCATTTATATTCAAGAAGTTACGAAGACCTTAGATTGAGTTACCCGCCCCCATGGAGATAGACGGTTACCATCCAATGACAAACCTTCGGCATCAATATGTGGCATTCATTAGGATAGGTGGAGGAGACTTACCTTCCTTCGAGTGAGAGTGCTTGCCTACCACTTTATTTCATAAATATTCAAAGTTCCCAATAGAAAATGCCTCGGATAATCTTCGGAGTTGCTTAGATAAAGTGCTTACACAAATGCCTTCGGCGAATAATTCTAAAATATCTTCGGGGAACATTTGTCTCCGACAATAGATAGTGATCCCGAGTTAATGGTAGGCAACTGCCAAAGAGAATCTCAATTAAAACATGAGTGACAGGGCAGCTCCTGGCACATGCAAGGGCCACCTTTCTATTTATTCTACATGCCCAACGGCCTCGGTTCTTTCTCGCTGAGTCAGCACTGAACTTACTATTCCAACGATTATGCACATTTATATATGCTATTTGCTATGCTTGCTCTAGCTAAGGAGCCAACAGTTATCCCCCCGATCTATATGATACCCCCAATTGTCAACGTTTGTCCCCGATAGGAATGGACCCCCTTCCGCCACCCAAGAGCGAATCTGAAAAGAGGTTACCGATTACACAATGTTCTTCCAACAATTCCGCAATGTCTTTGCTTAGACATACTCCAAGATGCCAAGATTAGACCCCTCTATTGTCGAACATCATATCGACACATGGCCTGATGAAGGGAACCACCTATGCATGAGACTAAGCATCATGGAGGGGGTAGGACCTTGGGGCACCCCCCGGTATCCCCTTAGTACTAGGGACCTCAGATACCCTTCATGGGCCTACTAGACAGATAAGGCACTCACCACCATGGGGGTACCAGAAGGACAGAAAAAGTGCACATTGGCAGAGCGAGGCGTACAGTGAGTGATGGGATTGATTCACTTGATTGAAAACTTCTTTTGGGGTGAGCCTCTATGCGAGCAAGTCACTTATGAGATTGATTCAATTGATCGGTAACATCTTATGGAGTAGGCCGCTTCGCAAGGGACTGATGCTTGATAGTCATTGATTAAGCGATTTTGATTAGTCAATTAGAGGGGTGTTCACAATTGATGAGGCTTGCGAGAAGGGCATTACCAACAAGCACTGACCCATCTTACGAGAAAAGCGTTCCAACCGATACATCTTCCGAGAGAGGCGTCCCAACCCAATAAGTAGCACATCTCTCGTCCCAATATGAGGCAACATCGACCGAGTGAGATAGGTGGTCCGCCGGACCCACGAATCAACACTAGACACCAGAACCTACCACCTGACCTAGCCACCTTACCAGTTCACTCCCCCGGGATGGCCCAGTACGTATTCAATCCACATTCCTCTTTCAGTCCACTTTCCTTTCAACCCATATCAGCGACCTTCAGTATGGATCCCCTATGGTACTCCCCTTAGTGAA
Organism: Pinus taeda; assembly: GCA_000404065.3. Classification (NCBI taxonomy): domain Eukaryota; kingdom Viridiplantae; phylum Streptophyta; class Pinopsida; order Pinales; family Pinaceae; genus Pinus; species Pinus taeda. The sequence continues at coordinate 82,390 of APFE030068697.1, forward strand.
TAGCCCTATCTTGCTTGGTTAATATGGTATCTTGGTTATAAGCCTGATTCCCTAGTGTACTTTGCTAGGTAAAGGCATTCTGCCAGCAAGCCTCGGAAGTAGAGGGAGGCCTCCCTGTGGGTGGAAGTATGGGAGGGCGGATGTCTCGACGCCTTCGTTCATTACATATTTCCCTAGCCTAGACTGTATCTGTCTCTGGATGGATGGATGGAATGTATCTCTCTGTGCATTGCTAGTATCAGTCTCTGATGGAAGCTATCTCCCCTGCTATGTCTGCATTGACTGTATTCGATCCCTGCATTGATGTGAATCCCATGCTTGATAGAAGACCCTCCGCTACTTGCTTGTTAGTCAGCATTCTTGCCCCTGTTTGGTAGATGCCAAGCTGTCTTGTCTGTCAATCCTATGTATTGTTGTTTCATGGCTGGAGTGACTGCGTAGTATCTGTCTGATGCCTGTATTCAATGCCTAGTGATGTGTGTGTAGTGTCTGTATTCAATCGGAAGGTAGGAAGGGTAGCCTCCCCTGGTTGTATTGGCTGTAGATCTGATGTCAGTCTGATAGCATTCCCTTGCAAGATGTAGTAGTGGAAGCATTCAATCCGATGGCAGGTAGGAAGCCATTCGATCCCAGCTAGCTTGGCAGGATTGCCTCGTAGTCTGTGTGTGTAGCATGCGCTGGGTAGGTGGGGTGGATCATTCTTTCTTGGATGACATTTAGGATTACGGACGCTTGTGTTAGCCTCATGGGATTAGGAAATCAAAGGGGAAGTGAGGAAACGTACGCTGTAATGACGAAGCAAGCACGAGAATCTAAATAGAAATATAGATATTTGGGGATATAATTCCAAGAATACCGAGTTAGGCAGGGCAGATAACGGGTAGGTCAGGTAGGTTGGAGAAAACGTTATGGGCGGAGGAGCTTAGTTATAGGAGCAACGGAGCCAGCAACACCAGTAGTAGTTACAGGTCCAGACTAAGCAGTTGATCCGGGTGTTTCACTAAGTCACTTAGGTAATCTTAAGAATACTACCACAAGCTTAACCTTCTTCCTTGCTCTCTTAGTGCTGGCAGAATGGTGAAAATAGCCTCTAAGTATTATGTATTGCGCCTTGGTACTAATATGACTCTATTCATTCTGGCCTACCTACTGCTATGCCTACTCCAGGCAGAAGGACCACTACTACCTTACTAAGTTCCCAAAAGGAGAACTACTGCTTAAGGCCTCACCTCATCTGAGCCCAGGAGCTAATAAGGATGTGATTTATGAAAGGGATGTGTGTGGTGAAAGGGAATGAGTCAAAGCAGAGTGTTGACCTAATAGACTCTCCATATTGAGCTTAAGCGAATATGATGTTATTCTATTAGGTAGATTACCTAATCAACTCGATTGAATTACTATAACAAAGAGCTCTAGTTGAACCAATTGAATCAGTAGTAGTGATATAATGACGAACATGTTTACCTTATTAGTCATATACAACCTACCAGTAGAGCTTATATCATAACAAGTAAGCATCATTCTAGTAAGAGCTTACTAACCATGACTATAAGCTAATCATTAGGGGAAGAACACAGCTTACTAGGGTGTAATCAATGGTTTAAAGCTTACATACTTTCCCATATATGTGACATATAACCTTTGTACTGATCTATAAACATGCTCTATCTGTATTACTCTTATTGAATAGAGATGGTTTTATTACTGTGATTAGATTGAGTACTAGTAGAGATTATACAACAGGCTTAAGTACCATTGCTTATGATAGCTTCATCATACTTGTCCAGGTTTTATATGTTACAACGAGTAAGCTAGCTTTGTATGAATATCACATCATGTAAGTATTCAATCACTTGTATTATGGAAGATACACTATTATGTTACCTTTATTACTGATATGCTTTCTCTTTCTATACTAGTTACAGTAAAGTAATGGTGATTAGACTCTATCCAATGATTGGCTTCCTCCTCGGGAGATGAGCTATATTCCTCACTAGGGGATACCCTCAATGGAGATTGTTGATGGATAGTATATCAGCCCCATCCATTGATAGTTGTAGCTTCCCCTATGATCCCAATGAGAATACTCAACGGAAGAACCAAAGGCCAGAAAACACTAATTTTGTTTCCCCAAATCTGACACCCTAA